>RJWH01001327.1:0-174046 GCA_004363575.1 Solenodon paradoxus
GTGTGTGTGTCTGTGTGTGTGTGTCTGTGTGTGTCTGTGTGTAGGGTAGTAGAGTGGTGGGGGCGGGGTGGAGGTGGGGAGAGAGATGAATGTTTCCTGAAATGGAAGCATTTGAATTCAGTTATTTTTTTTTTATACTTTTTGACTTGACTGTAATTACCACACTGCATGATTTGCCTAGATCTGAAGGGCGAATTGTTACATAATACTCTGTGCTTATAAAAAATAACCCAGGGGTGGGGGGAGGAGACATTGACTAATGAGACTGAGAGTTGGTCCAGAGTTTCACAGAGATACTTAAACTGGGGAGGTCACAGCGTGCTCTCTGTCCAAATGAGGCCCAGCGTTTTCTTCTGCTGCCTTGTATCGGCCCTGGGGCCATCACGCACACACACACACACGCATACGCACTTTGTGGAAGTTTCCCCCATCCCATTACATGAGCCAAGGCACACAAACTTTGATTGGATTGCAATGCTCAGTTGCCTTGTCTCTCCTCTCAAGAACGAGGGCCTCCCTTGGCGTTTTAAGGACCAGATCCTGCTTCCGCGTCTCTGGAGACGTGCACATGTTCCAAAATGGGAATGAAATGTGGGGCCTGGCAGAAACCCCACCGGTAGCACGCACACTTGATATCGGGCGATGACCTGGGGAAGGTGGCATCACTGTTCTGAGCCTCAGTCTCTGCATCTGTACAATGGGTGCAACTGCTGGACGTTTCCTTGCAGGGTCTGGGGAGGCTGTACCGGAGATGGGTTTGGACTCCCCCGGGTGAGGTGGGCAGCCTGGGTCGCTCTGCATGGAGGCCACTCACCCTGTCCTCCTCTTCTGATTTTCCAGGGTAATCAGGAAGCAGCAGTGACCCCTGACACAATGGCTCAGCCTTATGCTTCGGCCCAGTTTGCGCCCCCCCAGAATGGCATCCCCGCGGAGTACACGGCCCCGCACCCCCACCCCGCGCCGGAGTACACGGGCCAGACCACCGTGCCGGAGCACACGCTAACCCTGTACCCGCCCGCCCAGGCGCACTCGGAGCAGAGCGCGGCGGACACCAGCGCGCAGACCGTGGCCGGCACCGCCACAGTAAGTGGGGACCGGGTGTGGGAGCCCCTGCCAGTGCGGGCAGGGGTGTGGGGCACCCCCCGGTACGTGGGTGCTGCCAAGAGTGGGAGGGATCTGGGGCCCCACTGCCAGTGGGGGCAGGGGTGTGGGGCACCCCCTAGTAAGTGGGTGGCAGCAGTCTGGGGTGCCCCCTGGATGGTGAGGATGTCTGCATCACCCCACTGTAAGTGGGTTCCCCTGGGATGAGGAGGGGCTCTGGGTGGACACCCCCACAGTAAGTAGATACCCCCAGGATGGGCAGGGGTTCTGGGCACCCCCACAATAAGGGAGTCCCCTGGGTGACAGGGGTCAGCGGTACTCTGTCAGTAAGTGGGGTCAGGCAGGAGTGTGGGGTACCCCCACAGTAAGTGGATGCTCCTTGCCTGTCTCCGGGAATGACGGTTGTGCACCCCTCCCCAGGACTGGCTGAAAGTGGTCCCTCAGTGGGTCCTCGTCATCCCAGCTCCTCCCCACACGCATCCTCTCATTATTCAAGGCAACACCTTTTCCGTCCATCTTACACAGTTATTCTAAAGGGAAATTTTCACCTACTTTCTATTCCTGTGTTTCGTCTTTTCTGGAATATGTCACCTCACTGGAATCTGAAGGTTAACTTTTTCAGTGGCTTTATGGAGATATAATTTCAATAACATGCAGTCTGCTGATTTCCGGCATGCGTCTCACTGATTTCAGTGTTTCCAGAGTTGGTGAGCATTGCCACCATCCAGTTTTGGAATATTTTTATCAAAGCAAATCTGTGGACATCTCCGCCCTCTTGGACATGGCATGATGCCTTTGGAACACGCCCATGGTCTGGGGCAGTCCTTCATCTCTTCCTTTTTAGTGCTGAGCTTTAGGATGTGGGTGGTGTGGGGGCGGATGGCCAGCACCAGAGCAGGTGCAGGCTGGCCGGACCTCTGTGTTTTCATGGCAGTGCTCACGTAGTGCCATGCGCCGGTAAGAGTCCGTTTTATTGTGTGTGGCTGCACTAAATGGATTAAAGACAAGCAACTCAACTTTCAACAGAGAAAAAAGGTTATCACCACCCTCAATGAAAACAAGTGCTATTGGTTAATGATCAAAGATGACCCTAAACAGAAGTGATTATTACACGAGACAATGTTCATTTGGATATGCACCCCACAAGCAATCCATGCACCTCTGGGGATCCTTGTTCTGCAGAATTATTTAGAACCATGGGCGTACCACGCTCTAGTCCAGAGCGCTTCGTAGGAACGAAGCAATTCTGCTTATTTCTCCTGGCCCCATCCCTCTGGAAAACCAGGGCTTACGAAGAACTTTGTTGAAGTTTATCTTATTCTTTTAACGAAAAACAACTGTTGACTCACTTTCCTGCCTGGCCCCTCTTTCATTTGAAGGTTAGGTTGGAGATTTGTCAAAATGACACAAATTCTGAAGTGTTCTCTTACCTTCCCCCCATTTTCACTATAGTCTAAAATGCAAAATTTTAAATATGCCTTTCGAACCACTTTAAAGTATTGCAGTTCCACAATTCACAATTTAGCATAGCCATCGCCATTATCTAGCTCCAGACTCTTCATTCCCATGGAAAACTCGTACTCACGGAGCAGACACCTCCATGTCTCTTCCTTCAGCCCCTGCCAACCTCAAGTCTGCTTGCTTTCTGCATGGATTGGCCTGTTCTGCATTACTCCAGAAAATAGAATAGAATTATGGAATTATACAATAGAGGAATTATGTGGAATTGTACAATAGAGGACCTTTGGTTTCTGACTTCTTTCACTTAAAAGAAAGTTTGTAAGGTTATTGCATGTTGTCACGTGTATCAGTACTTCATTCCTTTTTCTGGCTGCATAATATTCCATTGCATAGATATTCCACATGGTTTTCATCCAGTCATGCATCAGTGGGCATTTGGGCTGTTTCCATCTCCCAGCAATTGTGAACAGTGCTATTCCTACCTTTCTGCATCAGTCTTCTGTGTCTTAGGGCTGGGCCTGCTGATTCATAGTGTGCTTACCAGGTCATAATGCGAGAGCTGGTGTTCATTTTTTTCTTGGTTATTGTGTGATAGTCAATGGTTGCAGGGCTTGAGGAGGTTATTGTAGGGACTGGAAAAGATCCGGCTAGGCGTTATTTATTAAGCCTCCATGTGCATCAACTACATGAATTGTGGAAGATTCACATCTTCATTCATTCACTTGTGAATATTTAATGAGCATCTTCTGGAGTCAGGTCTCCTGCTAGGCCCAGCGGTGAAACCCAGCAAGGACTCCTTACCCTCTTGTAACTTTGACTCAGAGGCCGAAAGTGAGTGCTGGCTCAAGCAGCCTGATAAACACAACTTGCGATAAGGGGAAGGCGATGCTATGGGAGTGGTTAACCAAGAATTGGGGTGCTACCAGTAAATGAGCAGTCTAGGAATTTTTCTTCAAGGAGATGATATTTAAGGTGATGACACAAAAATTATCTTGCAAAAGAAACACAAAGAACCTGAAGTTGAAAGAGCTTGGCTAGTTCAAAGAATTAAAAAGAGGCCAGTAGGTCTCAGACATGTAAAGTGAGTTCAGAGACATAGTTGTCAAGGATGAAATGGGAGCAGTGAGGAAGGAGCGTACCCCAAAGGCCTGGTGAGTCCCACTGGGGCTGGAATTCCACTTTGGGAGGGACGGAGAGCCACTGAGAAGGGTTTAACCAGAAGCGTTATAAAGGGAACGTGTAGAAGAAAGGGTCGATTATGCTTGCCTTAGAGTCAGCCTTAATGCAGTTGGGGTACTGAAATGCTCGGCCTTCTCCTTTTTCAAAAAGTGCATTTGAGATCAGCACGATTAAATGCAGATAGCGTGTTGGGTGTACACAGAGCTCCAGGTATGGCAGTGAGACTAAACAAGACAGGCTCTCCTGAGGGAGATTTTGGTCCACTGGAGAACAGAGGGTGTGTGATCCACGAATGCCTAGCAAGTTCCAGACCTGGATTTTTCAAGGTTATGGTGTATTATGTTGATAGAAGAAAACTCTTTCTAAGGAATCTGCCTCAAAAACATGCCTGCAGGATGCACACTTCAGTGTCTTCTGGTCACTAGTAATAGACAACTCAGCAGGGAATGTTTGGCTCACACCACACAAAGTTCAGGAGGAAAGTCACTTAGTTCGACATATTTGGGCTCGTGGTTTACATCTGCTGGGTTCCAGGGGGGTCCATCTCTGACTCAGCTCCTTCCTCCAGTTCTCTGTATACTTTCTCAGGTTTGGGCTCTTGACCTCAAACCAGAGTCCCAGTGAAAGACTCTTGAACAGTCCCATGCACACTCTGGTTTGCCTGGTGTTGTAGCAACACTGTCCATGCACTGGTGGAAGCTGAGGTTGGGGGGTCTCAGTGCTGGGGCCACTGAAGAGCCCTTGCTCAAGTTCACGAACCAGGCGGGGTTCCCCAGCATCAGTGCCCATGTGAATTTGGGCAGTAGGGGCACAGATATTCAGACCATAGCAAGAAGGAAGAGTAGATGTATGAGCGGTCAGAGAAATCTGCAAGACAAGACAGCATCAGCGATTCTTCCATGTTGCTGGTCTTCGTGTTCCCTTGAGGAACGCGGATGACAGGGAGGGAGAAAGGAGGAGGGAGCTTGGAAGCAGTGACCAGCTCCTGAAGCGGGGTGTCATGCTGGGAGTCCAGGGCGGATCACCTATAGGGTATCTGAATGGCTGTGGGCTCCCCTCTGAGAGTGAAGAGCACGCACGAGTGTTAGCGATGGGCTTGGCGATGACATCTTCTCCAGTGATGCTTGGGTGCACCTACAGCTGCAGGTGGTTTGAAAGGAAAGAGAAGCAGGAGCAGGTGACTCTGCGGCTGATTCTGAAGGAAGCGTTGGGACTTACAACTATTTAGAGGGAAGGGCAGGGTCATAAAAGGGGTCATTTTGTTTTCTGCTGCAATGACGACACCATATACTCTCCTCTGTCTGACACCATCGGAAAATGCTTCTGCTGTCCATGACCACCTCTGGACTTGTACCTTCCTGACCAAGCAGAGCACTAGGACAAGTGGCTTCGGGGGCCCTCAGGGTCTTCATGCATTTCCCAGGGCACCTTCTCTCCATGCTGGGTTCCTCATTTCCCAAGGCAGGAGCTGAACCTCAATGCGGAGCAGACCTGAGGTTCCCCCAGCCCTGCATCAGGTGGTCCTGCATTCACACCTCCAGGGGATCCCCATGCACTGGAGCTGAACCTGGAATAGCTCTCGTTGGCCTTTGATATCCATGTGTACGGCTTCATGCCCATGTGAGGACACAGCCGAGGCCACCTTTTTCTTTGAGAGGCAGAGTCATTTCGGGTAAGAGAAAACATCCATCCATCTGGTGGCTCCCAGAACATCCAGTGCACGCACACGACTGAACAGAGTGCAGACACTGAGCGAGGGACGCCGAGCACCCAGAGTTCCCGACAGAGCCGCACTGAGGAGTCTGAGCATGCAGACAGAAAAAGCTTACAGGTCACCTTTTCAGGTCCCCAAGGGCTCAGCCGAGGCCCTGCAGGACATTTTTCTGCTGAAAGTCTATTTAATGTCGGCCTCCGAACACACCCCAGCTCACTGCTGACAGAGCCAGTCCTGTGTTATATGGGATACTGCTCCTGACAAGGTATTTAACTCTTGACATATTATAATTAGAGATCTGCAACTGGTGAATTCTCCATGTCTCTCCAGTTAGCAACTTAACTTCTATTTTTAACACCCCTGCCGTCTGTTGAAGGGTCCCCTTCAGCTCTGGGTCCTGATGGGAGTAGGAACGTGGGTCCTGGAGCCTGGTCCCCGAATCCTGGGCCCCGCTGAGAGAAGAGCTCTTTCAAAAGCCAAGGTTTGATCTTCAACTGCTCACTTCTGGTGTCCAGCTGGGTCTCAAGAGCTCAGGCACCCCTTTCGGAAGAGAAGACTGCTTACTGAGGACACCCTCGCAGATCGGCTCTGCCTTCGAAGCCACTCAGAGGGGAAGGTTCAGGGAACCCACCTCAGTGCTTTCCTTTCTGTTAGCTGGCTGCGAGCCCCATGGTCATCGATCGCATTATCATCATTGTTATCGTTAGTATTATAGCAATTCAGGCCACACACTGGAAGAGGTTACACAATGGAAACTTCAGGTCCCTGCTGCCCTGCCCCGCCCCACGCGAGCCCAGAGAGTGATGCTGGCTGGAGTCTGTGTCCTCACCTGCTGAAGGCTCAGGCGCTCTCAGGGATCTCTTTTAGGAGGGCGCCAATCTCTGATGTTGGCTCCTCCTGCTGGACTCGTCATCTCCCTGGGGCCCTGGCTTCTCCTAACTTCACCTCGGGACTAGGAGCTCTACCTACGAATGGGAAAGAGTGACAAGCATTCAGTCTAGAGCCGCCTGCTCCAGCTCTCTTTTCAATCCTTATACCCTCCACCTTCTCCAAAGAGCAGAACTGAAATCTACTGCGCCCCCACTCTGACGCCCGTCGTCCTGGGACGTCCTTCTGGGTGGCGCTCATCCTTGGTCCCGTCTGAGGGCAGTCGTCCACGCAGACATCCGCACGCTCAGGGTCCAGCTGTGTCTGGACTTGCTCTTTCATCATTGTTATTCACGTCAGGTGGCAGGGTCCAGCTGGGTGCAGCCACTCCGCCCACCTACGGGTGTCTGCGTGAAGGGGTGAAGGATCTGTCAGTGTAACGTGTACCTGGAAGGGTGATTCTTAGTGAGATCGGCCAGCAGAAGACAGGCAGACGTCACAGGATCTCACTCATAGGGGCTGGTAGAGAGAGCAAGCCAAGAAATGAACTATATCAAATAACAATAGATTTTTAGCCAAAAAAATGCAAACCAATGGGTGAGGAAGAGATGGGGGAGGGAGGGTGGCAGGCGGGTAAAGGGAGTTCATTATGTAGGGAAAGAATGAAATGCTGGTGAAATCAGTGTAGCATAGAAGCTGCTGGTTTGCTGTGAGGTAGACCTCAAACTTGTGTCATGTGAGAGTGCAGTGTGCCAGCAATAAAAGCAATTTTAAGTCCATACATGCAACACAGACATCGTTCAATTGCTAGCACAGACAGTGACCGACAAGACCCGTTCCCACCCTTGCCTGCACCATGCGCCATGCAGGTCTCAGCCCTTCTAACGTGTGCTCAGGTCACATGTACCCACACGTGACAAAAGAAAGTGCCTGGAGATTTTCTGGTGTCAGAAGAAAAGAGAAGGTGAAATACCAAAGCTGTGATGCACTGGGGTCCCCAGACGCTGCTGGACACCCTCTTCCTCATCAGCTGTTTGCGCGTGGACCCTTCCAGTGGCGCTAATGCTCCAGTTCTAGAGGGGAAACGGGCAAGGCTGACGATGCTGTGAGTTTGGGGGTGGCAGGTATTGGGAGGTGGAATCTCCCCTCTCTGTGTCTGATGTCAGAGTCAAGGCTATCTTCTCAGTCTCCAGGGTGTCCCCCGAAGGTCTCCTGGCCGAAGGCGGACATGACGAGCCCCTGAGGGCGGGTGCTCGATCGAGCATTCTCCCCAGGCTGGTTCTTCTGCCCTGCCCTCCAGTTCAGAGAAGACTACTATCCTTTCCACGTGGGCTCGTATGGGTAAGGGTGGGTCCTCGCTCGCCGTCTGCAAGCTCAAAGACCTGGAGCTGGTCCCTTCCCCTCCCGGCTCTTGGCATCCCTGCTGTGCCTTCCTTCACAGTGCTTCTGTGCAGCCAAAGCCTCCATCTTCATCGCTTCTACACAACCATCGGGCAGGGGTAAGAGAACAGCGGAGAGTTGGGTCTTCCTCATGGGGATGATGGCGGCCAGGGCTTCCAGTCAACACTTGGAGCAGTCTTTGAAGGGCGCCTCATCTAAAGCCAGGATAAGGAGCTGTGTTCAGACAGGAAGCAGAAATCGTCATCTAAAAAAAAATCATCTCAGTGAGTGTCCAACTATGTTCTGATTGCAGCGTGCGACTGACTCTGCAGTATCAACAGCGTATTTTTAAAACGGATGCACGAGGCATCGCCAACCCCACGTTACAGTGGAGAAACCCGAGGCAAGGAACTTCCCGAAGGTCATCGTCGCTAGCAGATAGGAGCTGGCACTCAAAACCCAGTGTGTCAGACTCAAGACTCAAACTCTTCAGGGCTCAAAGCCCAGCAGGCGCCCCGAGGCATGCCCAGACGCGCACTGGGCTCTTCACCGCCTGGACGGCAAGTGCAGAAAGGAATGCTTTCCTGGGAATTGCACAGCTCGCCCTGGGGAGGGCCCCCGCACACCCATGCCTGTGCAATATCACCGGCTTAGCGCGCACTCTTATTTGAGACCAGCGCCTTTAGCAAACTCCAATAACATGTTTCGTTGCCTTCAAAATTGTCTTTTCAGATGACAGTGTATCTGAGCTGTTTTGTCAACACCGGTTCTATCTTTCTAAGGGTCACATTTGCTTTCAGGACATGGGTACTGCCTCTGCTTCCTCATGAGGCCAAGTATTACGCCTCTGCCTCCTAGACATGCTTCAGAATAAATGGCCCATGGCTTGCAGGACACTTGAAGTCCTCGGTTACCCCGTGCCAGCCCCGTCTCACTGTTCTCAAGGCCCAGTTCACCAATCAGTGCCGAGTCCGGTGGGCACCAAGGCAGGAAGGAACCCAACTTAGGGGAACTCTGAGAGGAGAGGATAGAGCTGTGCATACCAGGAACCCCCGAGTCTAATGTCCCTGTGTAGGACTGGACAACAGCCTGGGATCTGGTAGAATCGATGCTTCTCATGACAGCTCAGAAAAGCAGTGCTGGATAAATACCCTTAGGTCATGTCAGGAGAAGCCATGCAGGACGACCGGCACATTATATAACCTCTCAGAGCCTCAGTTTCTCCCTTTGTGTATGTGCAGCTGAGAGTATTGAGAAGCTCTAATGAAATCATCCTGATGAGGGACGAGGCATGGTGATGGGTGTGTAGTCAACGCTCTACCAAGGGCATGATAATTATGGGAGACTATGTCATTCATATGGGAAATCAAGTGGTCCTCCTCTATCCTGAATTCAGTCCAATTTTTATTTCAGGAGATTAAATCCAGCCTAAGAATTTGGAACTTTTCTGTGTTGAGTCAAGCTAAGACTCGAATTCTCAGATTTATTTCCAAGTCCTTCTTACATTGAATGATTTCTATACAAATAGTTTTCGATCACTGATGCCTGAGTATGACTGGTTGGTATAACGTGTGAACTGACCTAAGTCTAGGCTATGGACAAACAAGGTTAAGGTTTATTTAAGGAATACATGACTGAAATTTTGCTCATGAGATCTGCAGAGTGTTTGTTCTTGCTAAATTAGCAAAGGTCCGACATATCCCAAACTCAGTGTGAGTGTCCCCGCAGGGGACACTCATGTCCATATTTCACTTGCACATCCTGCAGCCATCTGAACAGTTCCACCTTGACTTTCTCCTCCTTTGGTGTTTGGTGCTCACTCATACCTGTATTCATGGTCATTGGTTTTACTTCTCAGTTGGCTATACTATTCCTATCCTTGATTAAGATGGTAGTCTTTGAGTGATTAACATACCATGTAATGAAGTGTAGAGGTGACTGAATGATTGAAGATGAGATAGACTATGAGCTCTACTTGTGACTGGATGAGGTGTTTGAAGAACCTCACTATTTTCACATGATTCATAGCCCCAGAAGGTGTTTTGTTGCTTTTTGTCTATTTGTTTTTAAATGAACTTGGAAGTAGGCATTAATTTGCTTTGTGGGCAGTGTTTTATTCCCTCATTAGCCAACCATCAACCCCTGTTCTTAATTTGTGGCCATCTATTCTGTAGGTTTATAATGAGTTCATACAAATTCTGCACTCTATTTGGATTCTAGGTTGGGAAAGAGGTTAGCTATGCTCTTTTAACTAAGGATTCCTAGATGGTTCAGCCAGACCCTTGGAGTGTTAGCACTGGAGGAAACCGAAGAGTTCACCTAGTCCATCCTTCCCACTGGGTAGATACAAAGAAATCAGAAGTTAAGGGCTGAAAAACTCAAATATGTTCAGGTCCTGATAAATATCAGACGTGTTTGAAAGAGAGGGTTTATGGAGACCTAGGTAAAAGAAATAATTGATTTCCTCCATTCTATAGGAATGATAAAACCATAGGTGTGATGCTGTATGACCTCCATGGCAGTCTAGGGGACACAGGGTCCATGTGAAGGTGTGTACCGCATCAGCCCATCCCATGTCCGCCATATTGGATTGCCAGCCCAGCCTTATCTTATATGGTATCTGTTGATTTTTTCAGGAGGAAGCAACAATTTGGATTTTTGTGTATTTTCCTTTTCACTTCTGTTTTACTTGCTTTGGTTCTTTGCCCAGCTTCTGAAGGTAGTGTATATAACCCCGGACTTAATCTTGGAAACTTAATTTTTTTTAGGTGAAGGTAGGAACTTTAGTCTTTCGAGCAAGCGTGTATTGCAAGTTTATAAAAATGCTACTTGGCTGCTTCAAACATGAAAGTGCAGAGATTCGATAACCCTCATTGACCAATGATGCTGAGGATCAGAGGAAAAGTGACAGGAGACTTGAGTTACACAGCAGAACCTGGAACAGAGATGTCCTAAAAAATGTCTCCACGGCACCCTGCCCCTCCCAGTTATTCTGCTTATTGTCACCATCCTTTCACCCTCTGTCTTCTGGATTCTGCAGTGCTTTTCAACATCCACTTGCTCAGGGTGCTCTCCCCACTGAAATAGACAAAGGGCCCAATGACCTGACTTTAGGAGGAAGTCAGACGAGAGGATTTGAGGTTCCATTTCTCTTGGATTTTCTGCTTTAGCTCCCATTCAAAGAGGTTTCAGTGCTTGTGGTCCTTCCTGTCACAAAGGCAGCTGGAATTCTAAAGAGACTTGTTTGTCTGCCCTGGCCTGCTGCTCCCACTGAGCTGTAGTGAGCGCAGATCTTATCCAGGGCTGTGTTCCTTCCACGGTGCTACGACGCCCACCAGCTCCCACCCCAGCCGCTCCTGGGGTCTGGGCCTCCAGCTCTGCACCCTAAAGACAGGGAGGGTATCAGACTGTGAAAGTAAGCCTTGGATGTAGAGTTAGGTCCAGTGCACGCTGGAGTCAGGGCGGAAGCTCTAAAGCTGGGTTCTGCTCCCCCAGGCTTCGCAGAAGAGTCACCAGACCCTTGTGAGGCAGGGAGCCCCCTGTGAACGAGCCACATGAGGACCCTGCAGAAACTCTCATGGGCTGTCCAGCCCCTGGGCTTTGGCCAGACGGTCATATAGCCCCGAGAGTAAGCCCCCTCCTGATATCAGGCAGAGAAGGTATACAGGTCGGAGGACCTTCACGGATCTCATGTCCTTGGGACCAAGCTCGGTGGTCACGGTCTTTTTCAGGAGCCCAGCTTTGCAGACTGGACTGTCGAAAGCCATCCAGGCCTTCAGGTCCGAGCCCGTTTGAAAGCTTCAGTGTTGCCAGCTTGCATCTGCACCACAGAGACAGCGACAAATAAATATCACTCAGAGGGTTTGGGCTGCCACGTCCTCCAGAAATGGAAATGGAATGTGTGTCCTGGTTGGTAGAAGGGAAAAGGTTAGAACTGTCTTGGGCTGAGAGGATGAGAAGAGGCAGCTGCCATTAACTCTGTCTGGAGAGCGAGCGGTCAGCAACGCTTCGTGAGCGCACACACATGCTCAGTGCAGGAAAGCCCAGCTCTATGGGGGAGGCCTGGGGATCTTCCCGCTTCAGCCGGCCCGGGCTAACCCACTACCTGGGTGCGAGAACAAGAGCTAAGAGAGCTGAAGGCGCTGCCCAGGTCAGCCGTGCAGCTGATGGGGCAGAGCTGGGCTTAGAGACAGTCCGACTCGAGCATGTGGCTGCCTGCTCGTCCCAAGAGCCACCCTCCCCTCCCAGCGCCCTGAATCACAGCCCTCTGCCATCCAGGGCTCGGGGGACGGTGCTGAGATCTCAGGCGAGGAAACAGACACTCGACAGTCGCCCTGACACTGTGCCACGAGTAAAGCAGCAGTGAGTGCAGATGCCACGGGAGGGTTATCTGGTTGTCGGGTTCTGGTTCTCCCACTCCACGTGGCGTCCCTGTCAGCAGTGGCGCGTGTCACCTGGAGGACACTGTCACCATTTTAATCATGGTAACATGTCAGCAGGCAAACACCGTAACAGTCCTGGTCCCCACAGATCTGTGCTGTGCCCTACCTGACACACACAGCCATGCTGTCCGGTGGCCCCGGGGAGGGAGCGGCGCCTCCAGACCCCTGGCTGGCTCGCTAGCCTGGATTTCCCAGAGGAACTCGCCACAAGGAAATCGCTCATTATCACCCAAATTGTCTTTGACGTCTGCTTCTTTGTCTCATGTTGCAACACTGTCCTTTAAAGAGATTGTCCCCTGACCTTTTTTGGGGGGGAGAAATTAAAATAAAGGACCCTTTTTGACTCAGCCCCACACTGGTGGCGGCAGGCCGCCCTCTGTGACAGGAGCTGGGTCTCCTTCCCCCGCTTTTTCTTCTAATTGACTTGCAGGAGGGAGTCAGCCCAGCAATTATGCAGGAGCAGCCTGGGGTGCTGCCCAGGGCCTCTGGGAGACACTCATCTGGGGCCCCCAAAGGGACAGAGATCACAGGGGGCAGGCCTGAGGGACAGGACCCAGAGCATCTCCTCAGCTCCCAAAGGTGAGCTTGGAGACGGATAGAGGCAAAGTGCGTTAGTCCTCGGATGTGGGGCCTCACCCTGAGATGAGTCCCGCAACTCTGGGACGAAGGGGACCTGGTGTGAGGTTGGAACAGGGATTGGGAAGGACTGCCTGGGCCTCAGACCTTGGCTGGTGTTCTGTCTGGTCAGCTGTCTGTGGGACCCAGAGCCCCTCGCCCGCCCTCCCTGCCCTCCTCCCTCCAGCCACCTCCAAGTCCTGCCTGTCAGAGTGAGTAGCTCGGCCAGGGGTTGGCCAGCTAGGAGCAACGTCCCTTCTGCCCGCCACCTGTTTGTGTCAGTAAGTCTACTCCAGCTGTCTGCTGCGTCATCACGGTGCTGGCGTAACGAGTCAGGACCGAGACGCCTGGCCCGCCGTGCCGAGAACACTGGTGGACCCTCTCGGGAGGATTTGCAGGCCCCAATCTAGGCCTGAGCTTACATTTCATGGGCTGCAGGCTTTATTCAGACTTGTTTTGTTAGGCTCAAGCATAAAAATCATCAGCTGTGTTTTTAAATGGGAGCTTTTGCAATGGAATCTGGCTTTGATGAAAGCGGGGAGTGCGGAACAAAATGGCAACAGCAGCGTGCCCCTGCGAGGGTGGGCTGACCCCGAGGACGGCTGACCGCAGTCACTGCTGCTCCCTCCAGTATCTGACCAGGCTGCCCAGGTCGCCTGACTATTCTGGGTGACTTGTCAATGGAGTATTCCCAGTTCCCCGTGGTGCGTGACATTTCCTTTTTCCTGCCCCCCATCATTGCAGGCTTCCCTTGGGACGCTGGCAGGGAAACTCATTTGTCGTGTCAGCATCTAGTGAATGCCAGCATTGTCTTAGCAGAAAGAGTCTCCCCCTCCCACCTCCAAATGCACATCCACCCCCATGAGCGCAGGCTGCCCGTTTCCTTCTTCACATGACAGATGTGTTGCTCTGGGCTCTGATTCCGGTCAAGGTGGGATTCGTGAATCTCATGTCTGAGCTCTGGATGAATATTGCAGTGGCTGTGAGTGAGAGCCAGCCAGTCACAGAATGTCAGCCAGTGGGCTCAGGCTCTAAGCCCATTGGTTCTGAACTCATGTCGGGTTGTGTTGCCCCATTTCACAGAAAGAAAAACAGAGATGCAGAGCTTATGTACATCGCCCTGGCGGTGCCTCCGGGAAATGAAGGCCACAGAAATCAAACCCACCAGGCGGCTCTTACACACATGGACCCAAACAGTGGTACCAAGTCTTGACAAAGAGGCAGCTGAAGCCACGCCCGGTGCCCACAGGCAGACGGCAGTAAACCCGGCACTCCGACTTCAGCTAGAGCAGCCGATCCCCAAATGAGCTTGGTAGCCAGGTGTTGAAAGGGCAACACCGCTGCTCTCAAAAAACAGCAGAGAACACTACCCCCACCAGGCCCAGGAGAGAGAACTCAGGGCCAGTGGGCGGGGAACCACACGTTCCCTTTTCAAAACAAGGACTCACCAGTTAAGAAAAAACCTGGAGGGTGGGAAAGCCTGTGAACAGAGCATCAGTTTCCTCTGGCAGCCTGATTTTAGCACAGAGCCTGCTTCTCAACTTACCCATGGTACCTGCATGAGGGCAGGCGCATGTCTTCAGGAGGCCCTGTGATTTTCCTTCGGCAGCTCAGATATCAACTGCGGATTTTCTGGGCATTTGCAGTGGCCTGACATTGGGGCTGAGCCCTTGAAAACGACACTGTCGACACGAGGTAATTACAGATGTGTTACTTCCCAAGTCAAGCTAAGTGGACCTCTGATTATTATTCTGAGGGTAATAGGAGCATAACTAACACTGAAGGGAAATTGTACTTCTCTGTTTTATTAACTGCTTTTATATTCCCTTGTGCATGGCTATGATGCTATGAAATCTCCTTAAATGTGATATTACTCAATATAATACAATAATCATGCACACCCCATAATGTATTGGATTACTTTGCAAACAGCCCTTCTGAAATTGAATTTCCCATCATTTCCCTGGCCCGGCTCTGGGCTGCAGGCTCTCAGGGCCTCTCTGGGGCCAGCAGCCTGGAGTCTGCCTCTCCAGTCACTTGGGTTTGCAGAGACCATGCCGTCAGCTCACATCGCCTTTATTCATGGTGGGGCTATCAGTGAAACACGCTTCAGATGTCCGCTGTGTGTGGCCGCTCAGGACCAACAGTGCCCGGCACCTCGGCACCAGCTATAAGTGAGCTGGGTAGAGGCATCAGGCCGGACGCTGGCTGAACAGAAGGGAGGCCTTCCCAGCTGGAATTAAACTCTGAAGGATGGGTAATTGCCTTTGCTGGGATTGAGATCAGATTTTCCTCTGTTCATCTGCAAAGCCTTTCATGGCACCATCTCGGCATCCGAGTCGCCCCTCCCTTGGCCTGCTCTCTGTGCCTTGAAAGCGCACCCCCCTGGCATCCAAAGACGAATGTTTATCACACACTCACAAAATGTCACATGATACATGAACCTATGATGTGATGAATCACCAACCATTTTACAGTCACTTAAAACTATGTTTGCATATAGTCATAAAGTCCTCTTGGACACCACTGTGCCTCGCTCATCTTTTATATTCCTTGTGTCAAGCAATGCGGTAGCTACTCGACACCGGGTGTCATTTATTGCTCCCTGGCTATTTCCTGAGCTTCTGTCAGATGGGAAGCTCTGTGCTTGGCTTTGGAGGCAATACCGTAACTAACATACACATTGTAAACAAAAGAAATAATAAAGCAATCGAGAGTAGAGTATGTCAAGATATGTATTATGTAACTAAAAAATTGACATTTTCCCGCTGGTGACGTGTTTGATGAGCATTCTGTGTGTGATCTGGGCAGTGAGCTGGCTGCTGGAGGTAAGGAAGAAGAAGCGTCCAGAATGAGTCTACATTTGGCCATGGGTCAATGTCAAGTCTTAGAAAGCTGAATTGTTGGGGATGAGTATTATTTTCCAAGGATTGAGAGTTGAGGTCCAACATGTAATGTGTGTATGTGTTAGCTTTGACCTACCTGTGAGAGATCTAGCTGTCCTGTGAGGCAGATCCCTATCTCTGTATCTTTAAAATGGAAAGAAGAATGCCTATCTCATCTCACCTGGTAGCTGTGAGTCTCAGGTGGGTCGATGTCTATGGAAGTATTTGTCATGTAAGAAGCAATCATTGTAATTTAGTTGAATCTGAATCCTAGACCTGTTTTGTCTGTGTCCTTTAAAAACTTGGACAGGCCAACTAGCGTCAGTTGATATCGTGTTAGATTTTGTCTGAAACACGTGGAGTTTTCTGTAACTGAGTTAGAGTGTACGGTGACATGGCGTGGGGGAGAGAGTTTAAAGTTAGAAGTCCTTACTTCTAGTTTCAGCTTGGATCTACCTAAGAAAGTCACTCAGTATGGAGGGTAAGATCAGCATTTATGGTGTCACACTGTCTTGGTTGAAACCCAGCTTCCTTCACCTCTTAACAAGCTAAGCAAGTTACTTAATCGTCCTGATCTTTAGTTTTCAGATTTTTTCTACTTAACAGGCTTTTTGGGAACACAAAGAGGAATTTCAGGCAAAGCTCTTATGACCAGGCCTGGCATATGCTTGATATTCTGTCAGTGACTGTGATTAGGCATCTCTATGAGTCTTATTTTTCCAAATGGGCACAATAATCATCTGCAACCTGAAAGCTTACAGGGTTGGAGTAATTACCAAATGACTGAAAGAATCTGCCCAGGCTCTTGGTGATCAGGATTGTGTAGACTTGAGAACTTTGGCTCTTCGTCTGGGGTTCTGTACTCCCTTATAATTTAACTTTAAGAATGGCCATGCAGTGTGGATGAAATGATGGTCTTTCCGATGAGGAAACTGAGGATTGATGAGTTGACATTGACTTGGTAATTTCCTCAATGTCACCTCACTAGCAAATGGTATGTCTGTACCTTCATCCTGTGCTAATAACCATGACTCTGTTTCTCCTATAGCCCCCCCAGGGGCAGGAAGAATCTGGGTTTGGAATGGAGGGACTATGGAAAAATGTACCCAGCTCTCTGAGATCCACCCATCCTGATTTTGCCAAGGGGAGGCAGAACAGGAAACATGCCTTCACTCAGACCCTTGTCCTTGCACCCACCCCAGAAGTAGTGTTTGGGATTAACCGAGAGAGCCAGAGAGCAGCTCCAACCCCCTGCACCTCCCCAGAGCCGGTTTCCAGTTCGATCCAGACAGGGCCTTTGGAAACTGTGCTTTGGAAACCAGTTCTGGATAAATTAATTTCCTTGATACATAATGCATGCGGGGAAATCCGTGGTATTTTTAAACAATGGAAATGAGAGAATCTGCCTTTTGGGCATTGATCCCAATTGCATTTAGTTCCAAAAACATTTATCAACACCTACTGTGTGCCAGGTCCTTTCTGGGAAACAGAGATGAGTCAGACGTGGTCTGTGCCCAGGAAGAGTGGGAAATCAATGGGGGCACCAGCTGAGCGATCCATTCTGGGTTAGACCTTGAGATCAAGGACGAAGAGGACTTGTGAGACCCAGGAGGCACACTTTCCAGCAGGAACGACCAGAGGCCCTGAGAGTGAGGGGTGGCTGAGGAAGGGTGTCCCCTCCTGAGGTTTCGGTGGAATAGTTTTCATCCACGTGTGCTTCCTATCAATAGGATCCTTGCTTAAAATCTTCTACCTTCTATTCCCTCTGAAACCAGGACAAACCAGTGAGGATGTGCCTTCCCCAAACCCAAGTCTTTGAGCACCTTGGATCAGGGACAAGTCAGTGAGTCTCGTGAAGATGGTGCTGCCCTCACTTGCTGCAGGTTCTTGAGAGTGAAGTTCAACATCTTGCATGTGATACTAATGCACTGGCGAAGTTTCTGGGAGGCAGTATTGATGACAATAACCTTGAAAACGATGATACTTTAGAGAGATGTGTTTAACATGCTGGTTCTGAACTCAACTTGGTAGCAATGATTCCTCCCCTCATGACATTTGATTGTATTATATCTGATTCCCATGAATTAGACTTACTTCAGTGACCCCTTCTCTATTCTCACGGCCATTTTGTTTATCCTCTTGGTATTTACTAGTCGAATGGTAGAGCATTCATTCAAAGTTATTTGTTGAGTGTTTGTAATAGTCACTGGTGACCCAGGAAAAGGCAAAATCAAGCATGGTTTCCACCCTCAGAGGGATTATATTTCTGCAGGTGGGACAGACCAAAGCAAGTAAACAGCCTAACTTCATCACTGCAGATGGTAACGTTTGCTTCAACTATCATTGCTGCCTAGTAAGCTACCCTCCACAGCGGGGACTTGGAAACCCTGCCACCATTTTGCTTGCTCGCTGTCCTGTGCTCCAGGGACCTGCGGGAGGCGCGGCTGGATGGCGCAGGGGTAGCGAGCTGGGCAGTGCGTTCAGTGAGTTCCAGGATTTCTCTGACGATGGGCTGTCACGGTTGTCTGCTTGGCCGCCGTTCCCTCCACCGGATTAGCATGGCTTCCTCACCACATGGGAGTGTCTGGTTAGTCAGACGCAGCATGCAGGCTTCCTCACGCCATATGCACGCAGACACTGTCCCACCGGGAGTGTCTTGAGGAGTGAAAGCAGAAGCTGCATATCTCTTCACATTCATGCAGTGATGTGTCTTTCTGAGTCTTGTGACTGAAGTCATTCCAGCTTTAAGGAGTGGAAAGGAGCCTCCACCTCGGGCCAGGAGGAGTGACAAGGACTGAACAACCACTTTCATGCGTCGCGATGTCTCTGGAAATGGAAATACACTGGACTGATAAAGAGAATAATGAGGAAGGGGTATCTGGTAATGGAAGCTTCTCTGAGAGGTGACAGTTGGCTGTGTGGTGAGGACCGGAGAGGTCCTTGAGAAGACAATGGGAATAGAATCCTGGGAAAAGGGAAGAGCAGACGCAAAGCCACCTGTCATCTCTGTACTCTCAGTGCAGCCTGCTTCCCCGACAAGGAGCCTCTTCTTGGACATGGTGATTAGCCAGAGTATGAAGGATGTGCTTGTACATCTTCAAAGGCCAGGTGAGCTCCCAGCCCCGTCGCATTTTAGCTGAGTGGTCTCAGGCAAGAGAAGACGGGTGCAAACACGGATCTCAGCAGATGCTCCCTAAAGAGCAATCACTGTGTCTCCTGTCTTTCCAAGAGGGGTCACCCAAAGTACAACATTCAATGGATGACTTGAAGGCTTCATCTATGAGGTGGGGCCACCAAGAACTGGTGGCCAGTGGAAGGTGAGATGCAGGGACACAGATGACACAGAGATCGTGTCCAACCACGGAGGACCAGGCATAGGAACATCTTGCCTGGTCACAAGCCCAGGTTGATGCTCACCTGGCGGCTTCTCCCCGCCCAGGTTCCGGTGGGATCGGGACTGAAAGATGGGCGAGGGCTCTTCTCCACAGATAGAGGGGAAGGGTCCCGGGGTGGCTCCATCCCCACACCAGCTGCCCCTTCAGAGCTAAGCATGCCCGGTTCCAGTCCCAGCCCACTCTCTGCATCACTGGGGACCAGCCCACTCCCTCCCACGAGGCCCGGAAAGGTGGCCAGCACTCTTTTCACAGTCACCGCCACTTTCTCTGTGATACCGCGTGCATCCTTATCTTGGCTTGGGAGGGGTGGTTGTGACGCCCACCGCTCTGAGACGCCGGTGCCTCGCGGTTGCTGGGATTCTTCAAGCCTCTGTCTCCTACTTTCCAGGCCTTTTGCCACGTCCCTGCTGCCCTTTGTCTTGCTCCCCAGGGCGTGGCCTCATCTCTCGTGCCTTCTGGTTTTTCTGAGCTAAACTCACCGTCATACGCTCATGGGCTCATGGTCCCCACCACCCTGGGGCTCTGCCTGTGGTTTCTTTGTGGCAGGAGACACGTGGAGTGAGTACCGTGGGGCCCATGGGATCCAGGCTGTAGGCTCCCTGCTGAGTGGTTCCCCACGAACCGCCCCCCCAAGAGACTCGGCCGGTGGTGTGTGCCATCACCCACTGCGTTAGGGCCATAAAACTCCTCCTCTGGGAGGACAGCTGGGAAGGCACCACCGGCTGTGACGGCGAAGCTGAGCCGCACACCAGGCTCTGGATGCATCCGGGAACCATGGGTCACCTGTCTCTGCCTCTTGCGTTGTCACTCGGACACAGTGGACATGGACGCCTGCTCCTGACGGCCTTGACCTCTTCAGGCGGCTCTTCAAACCCCCGGCTCCGTTCCTGGAGAGTAAGAAGGCGGGTGGGTCACCCACTCCTGTGCGAGGCTGCAGGCAGCTCCTGAGATGTCCCTGCGTGGACCTGCCTGCTTTGGCAGATTAAGGAGCAGAGTCTCCTAGAAGCCTACTCATTTGTCCCAAACCCCAGGCTCCCACTGTCGCCAAGGCCAGAGTCCTCACACCACCGTTACCTCTGAGCCCCTCCACGGCCTCCGATCTGCCTCCAGAGGGCCCTCACTTTGCAGACTCTAATTGAGTCCATGAGTTGATGGCTGCGTCCCTGTGACAGTTGGGGAAGACGCAGTGGAGGGCCTCGCCCAGGCCCAGGGGGTGTAGCAGCCCCCTGCTGGGAAACTCCAGGCTCAGGACATCAGAGATGCCCCACTGCACCCCTTCCGCTGTGCACGCAGGAGCAGGATCGCCCCCTAATTACCCAGCATCCATATTTAGGGGCAAGTACAAAGAACTTCAAGTGAGGTTCAAAAATAAGCGATTCAGCAAAATCGCGCTGGTGAATTCCTGCTGGAAGAGTTTTGCTGACGGAGGAAAATGAGCCCTCCGCCTTTCCTGGCTGCAAATGTGTCTTAAAGACCCCGCCACGGACGGTCCTGCCGCTGAAACCCCAGAGGAAGCTGACTCGGGCTGCTCCCTCTGCCCTCACAGCCGGTTCAGAGGATGCCTTTGCTCTTTGTTTCCATCAGCTGCCTCTTTCCCCGACCGCGCCCTGTCGGCTAGCGAGTATTCAGTAGCACTTAGCACGTGGGAAATGCCCCTCAGCTTGCTGTGAAAATCCTGTTCATCCCACCTGGAGTCTTCCTCCAGGGTTCGGGATCCCCTCCGATCGATTTCTGCCCTGGAGTTTAGGGATTTGTTTTCTGGGGTGCTCAGAGGGGTCGGGCCCTGGGAATAGAAAGCAGGTGGGCTCTGCGCCCCCAGCAAGCACACCCTCCTGTCACTGCCCCGGCCCTCTTCTCTGAGGTCTGCTCCGTTACAGGCACACGACCCTGCTAGTTGTCGTCGGGATGAGCTGGAGTCACATGAGCCGTTCGGGGCTTTAGAACTCCTCTGCCAGGTCACTGACTAACGAAGTCTGGAACCCAGACACTCTGCTGACCTGTCACCCCCTGCACCCCGCGGGGTGCCCAGCAGGAGGCACGCCAGAGCCCCAGGTCAGTGGGGAGACCGAACTGTCCCTTCCAAACATGCAGGCCAGTTGCACCCGTGACACGGGACCTACGACAAAGACAGACTTGGGGGACGAACCGCGGACCGAAGGCCCAAGCAGGACACACGGGTCTCGTGTCTTCCACCTTGTCACCCGTCTGGATGCTCTAGGACTGCGGGTTCGATGCCAAATGCAGCAAACAGAGGACAAAGAAGGAGTGGAAGGGACAGAAACAGAAAGGGAAGGTGTGACGGGGAGGCAAGGGCAGGGCCAGAGACAGAGGCTGTAGGAGACAGAGAGCGTGGGGCTCCGCCCAGCCCGTCCCTTTTGTCTTTAAAACTGCGTGAGTGGCGGGAACTCGAGGACCACCAGTGAGCACTGAGGTTGAAGCTGCATGAAGGTGTCTGCTCAGCATCATCTGATGTGGAACAATCTTTGCAGACTTAATTCAGTGCGTTCACACTAGACCATGGGCTGTGGTCAGGCTGTAGCCACGACCCGATCCCGTGGCCGCTGTCCTGTTAAGAGGGCCGTGGAGACGAGGAGGGGCGAGCACGGGCAGAGAACGGGTGGTGCGGCCTCAAGCCAAGGATGCCGGAGCCACCGCCTTCTAGGAGGAGGCGAGGAAGCGCCCTCCCCCAGCCTTCAGAGCGAGTGTGGCCCAACCGTGGCCCGTGGCCTCCAGAACTGTAGCTTCGTGCTGTGTGGGCACCTGCGTGGGCACCTGCGTGGGCCGCCCCAGGAAAGGAGTACCCGGGAGGAATTTGGTTCTGGGGTTTCTTTCCTTGCAATATCTTTCTTCAGCAGGCGAGTTACTTACCCGTCAACCCCACGGGGACGGCCGCCCCATGCTGCCTGCTGTCCATGCCGGGCCTCCTTTTCCTGGACGGCAGCTTTCCTTGGAGGAGAGAGAGCCCACAGGAGACAGGAGCTGGCCTGGGCGCGGGGCAGAGGCACTTAGCTGACGCGCTCGGCTGCTTGCCCACAGCCAGACCTCCCGCTTGCAGTCTGCGGGGCTCCCCGGGGTCAGAACCGCAGCCCCAGCACCTCCACCCCTGCAACCAGGAGGCTAAGGCTCTCCAGTCATCCTCCAGGCTGGGGATGGAGGCCCTGCCTCCTGTCCCACTGATTTCGACAGAGCCCTGGAGCGATGAGCTGCCTGGTGGCTGGATTTCACATGCGCTGCTCCGTTCTCCTGGATCTTCTTTGTCCACACACAGGGCAGTGCCCTGGGAACCCGTGTCACAGACTGAGCTCTGCCTCGGGAGGGGGCGACGCCCAGCCAGTCCGGGGCTTCTGGGACAGCAGAAGCAGGGTGGCGGCCTGCCTGCTCCACAGGACGGCCTTGAGACCCGCATGAGCTGCCCGAGGTGGGCGCGCTGGGCAGCTGTGAACACACACGGAAGCAATTAGCACCACTGCCCGGTCACTCCGAGCTCATTAAAACCATAACCCGTCAGTGGCTGACCCCGGGTTACGCCTTGCAGACAGAGACAAACAAAAACCCCATCCCTGATTTTAAAAAAAGAAGATGCAAATAGCTCTTATTCACTGTAGGCAAAATAGAAAACCCAAATAAGGACGTCATTGTCACCGTCATCATCGTCGTCATCATTGTCACAACTCCCCTCGCTTTCCTGATCAGCCAGCTGAGGACCCTGTGAGAGCTTTGCAGCGTGTCCCCACCACAGAGGAAAAGTAAAGAAAACTGCAGAGACGATGCACGCCACACTGTGTGTGACTGGCTTTCTAATTAGAAACACTTCTCGCGTCGTTTTTTTTCCAGAGCTTTCCAGTCACTTCCTGTATTTCACCCTCTTTTTCCCTCCGAGGACCCCCCCTCTCTGCCTTACTGCCCGGCCCGTTTCCGTGGGGCCCCGTTTGTTCAGCCAATCCCTTGTTGTTGGACACGTCGGCTGTTTCCCATTTTCCATGGGGGCAAATATCACTGTGATGAATTTCCACTTTGCACACGTTCCTGATGGTTGCTGTGGAATAAATTCCCAGAAGTAGAGCTGCTGGGTCAAAGAATAAAAATGCACATTTTTTTAGGGCTTTTGATCGTCAGATAAAACTAAAAAAAAAAATCACCCTGCAGAAAGATTATACCAATTTAGACTCCTGCCCAGACGGCATGGGAGTGCCCTGCTTCCCAACTCTCGCCGGCACCCAGCATTATCTCAGAGTGATTTAAAATGCCCGAGGAGAGGAGTGATAACGGCTTCTAACCAGCACCCGCTGCAACATGAGCGCTGCATATTGGCTTTCAGCTTGATAAATACTGTCTTACGAGGCCATAAATATCGGGGGACCAAAGGTTAATGCAGTGTGCAGTGCTGAAAAATTCAGCAGGCGACCTGCTAGATCATGATGATGCATTAGTACCTTTCAGGAGGAAGTGCGAGGACTTCCAAAGTCTGTCTATAAGTGGCCGCTGCCTCAACAAGTGCATGCTCGTGGCAGCGGGGGCGCTGCGTCTGCAGACCTAGTTGATGAAGCGAGCACCTCGCTGCCTTTGCATGCCCCCCAGAGGAGGAGGCGAGGAGGCGAGAGGAGAACAGGGGAGACACGGACATGGTGAATAGGGCTGGCCATGCATTTAATCCCTTTTGCAAGCTAGTGATACTTAAAAGACCAACATCATGGATCGAAGAAAAGAAAACAAAGCAGATCATCGTTTTCATAGATGAGCAGTCAACTTGCCACCCGGCTGGCAGGGTTAGAAGCAGCCCTGAGGGAGGCATGACACATAGCCCGCCTCGAGAGGAATGGGTGCTCCGGGATGAGATTTGTAAATGGTGGAGCTCATGCTTGCAAGGTGGCACCTCGCTGCCTCGCTGGCACCATCATGAAGGCCGGTGGTGGAGGCAGGTGCCTGGGTCGCGGCTGAGGTTCTTATGGGGCTGGGAGGCACTGGGAGCCTGTCGCTGCGAGGGATGGCCGTGGTCATGGTGTGTGTTTTTGAGCAGAAGGCTCATCTGTCTGGTGGGAGACACAGTACGGGAGGCTACCACTCTCTTGGGTTCCTTCTTTGGTGATGGAACTGGTCTCAGGCACCATCACACTGAACTAATAAGCCCGTCTTAGTGGTGTCTTCACTCTGCTTGGATTTGGATAAAAAGAACACACGCCATACAATGGAAATAAGCTGGATGTTTGCATTTTGAGCAATTTATTTCATTCATTTTCAGGGACTGTTCACCATGTAAAATATTGTGAACTCACCCAGGAGCGTGCTCTCTCTTTCTCTCTCTCTCTCTCTCTCTCTCTCTCTCTCTCTCTCTCTCTCTCTCTCTCTCTCTCTCTCTCTCTCTCTCTCTCTCTCTCTCTCTCACACACACACACACACACACACACACACCCACCCACACACACACACGTGCTTAGCAATATTTTAAACTGCAGTGGGAATAGACTGTGAATGAATCAACCTCCGTGCCCTCAAGGACTTTATCCAGGCCTCAGTGTAGACCAGTGCACATGGCAGATGTCTTCATGGAGATCAGGCCAGGGAGGCACATAACTCTCTCCTCTCCAGTCAGAGTTTCTGTTTCTGCTCATCATGTCTCCCACTGCTTGAGACACTCCAGGTAGAGAAGACAGGTCCCACTGGGGTCTCTCCTGCATTGACACCACCTTGGTCATCTCCATCTTAAGTCGTCAGCCTGCTTGCAGAGAGCCTCAGGGAGGAGGACACTTCATGACACTCTCTTGGTCAGACCCACTGACCTGCAGTCCCTGTCTCTGAAGTGCTCCCCACTGAGAGGTGAACACGCTGGAACCTGGAAATCTGTTGAACAAGGCAGACGAAGATGGTGACCTCACAGAACACAGCTCACGTTCCAGGGGCTCAAACTCACCATCAAAGCCCTTGGGATCCCGATGATGATGCTACTCAACACAGGATGCAGGGCAGCGGGGGGACAGGCCAGCCTCGCTCAGGAGGAGACCGTCAAGCTGCTGGCGAAGGAGGAGTAGGGTCAGCCTGGCAAAAACATGGAAGGAAGAGGTTCCAGGGTGAGGAGCCCACCAGCCTGGAGGTGGGAAAGCTCCGGCTGGTGCTGGAGGAGTGGAGAGAGGGGTGGGGGCTAGGCTGTAAGATGGGCTTGAGCAAAGAAGTGTTTGCAGGAAGTTGTCAAGGACTCTTAGGATTCAATGCCAAGAGCAAGAAGAGGCTACCAGGCATGTTTTGAAGCCATTAGTCTACCCTTCTGCTGGGTGAACTCATCTAACATGTGTGTTGTCTGCTTGCCTGTTTCTCCAGACTGGGGAATGCCCGTAGGCACTAGGGCAGCTCAGGGCTTTGGGGATCCCCATCCTCCACCCGTGATGGTTAGTTTGGCGACACAGCTCTCTGCTCCCAGGCGAGGGAGAGGGCTCTCACAATGCCCAGAGGGTGGACATGACGATCCGAGCGGGCTTGGAATGTTTGCGGTGTCAAAGCCACGTCATCCCCTGAATGTCTCTTCCATTTTTAATGAGGAGCCTGGAGGCAATGTATAAATAAAACAGCCGGATTATTAAATTATCGCTCTACAGGGCATCTTATATTAGTCCTAATTAAATGATGCATTTCATATTAACAAACAGTGCTCAAAAAAGGATTCCAGTTTTCAGTCCCCACCTAACAGAAGTCGGAAGCCTTAGAAGTTGCAAGAACATGCGCGGTGTCCCGGGGTGCACTGGAGGGCACATATGGTGAGTTTTCAGGCATTGTCCTGCCTTTAAAATTCTCCATCATGGCCATTCTGAGAGCCCCTTTCCCTACCCAGAGTCCTCACTCATCCGACAAGAGAACTCGCCAGCTTCTGCTTCTAGCCCGCCCGCGAGGCCACGATCACTCCTGTTAGCAGCAGAAAACTCGGTCAGCCTACAGGAGACACAGTTCTAATGCTGGACAAGAAGATGAACTCTGCAGTCTCCCCAGCTCATGGCATGGAGAGACAGTTCCCAGGCCACAGGGCAAGAGGGGAGAATGCGCAGAAGGAACATTTGGGGTGGACTGGCCACATACTAGGTGCGGGGACACAGTAGCAATTAAGATGGACCATCTCCAGGCTCGTAAATGTACATGATTTGGGGAGAGACGGTCCGTAAGTAAATAAATGGGATCATGTCCATGAAGTCGGTGGGGTGTCTAAACAGTGGTCGGAACCCCCTGTGAGGCTCCACCCCCAGACCTGTGCTCTGGAGTCGATGACACCTTGGTGGAAGGATCCCCGCCCGCACGGGAGCATTATAGCACCGAAGTCGGTAAGACGCGTGTGCGCCTGTGTGTGTGGAGCTGGCTCAAAGCATCCTTTTTATTATTTTATTTAATTTCATTTGTTAAAGGAAAGGAGCAGACAGAAATGAAGGTGAGTAGGCAGGCAGGAAGAGAGGAGGAAGAAGCCCCTTATTTTTATTTTAGTGGCTCACATGGGCTGTTCCCCCGGGGCCCGGGTCTTGAACCCAGGTCCTTGGGATGCACGTGGGACCACGAGGCCACCAGGGTGCCCCCTAGCAGCCTCCTCTGTAGAGACTATGGTTCAGGAAGACTTTGCAAGGGAGTTTGGTTCCTCTGGAGACATGAGGATAAGGACAAGCCATGGGAGGACTGTCCCCAGGAGAGACAGCACACCAAAGGTCCTGCATCTGCATCCTCCACAGTCGTCCTCTCGGATGTTCAGGGCAGAAGTGGCTCCCTTTCAGACAATCTCCTCCTGGCAGTTCTCCCTCCTGTGTCAGCCACGCCGTCTCACCACCTCCACCACCGGCAGCACTTGTGTCTCCCAGGCCCGCACGGTGGAAAACGTCTCTGTCTCATCATCACACCTTGATCCTCACCTTTTGTTTCTGAACTGTCTGCTCCATTCTGAGTCTATAATCTTTCTTTTTCCATCGTGGAATTTTGCGACTTCTTCCCTGGAATGATTTTTTCTCCCACTGAGAGAGACTGAGCCAGTTGTTCTACTTTCACAGATAGTTTGGGACGTTCTTTGACAGGAGATCTGAAAACAGATGCGGGGGGCCGGGAGCATCTGGAGCAGAGGGTTTCAGTGCTCAAACTCAGAAGGTGAGATGACTTTGGAAGACCCATTACAGAAGCACTTTCCTGAGGGCCAGATGTCTTCAGGGAGGCTGCAGAGTTGACCCTGATGCAACTGGAATGGCCAGAGGGAACCAGTGGCCGCTGACCACTAGGTCAATGTTAATTGATAATGATGCTTTTTATGGCACGATCCAATCTGAACCTCTGCGCTCTCCTTAATGTGCTCTGCAGAAGTGAGAGAAAAAAATCCATAGTTCACGACCCTGTGAGATTTATGTCTCAAGCGCTTTCTAGGCCCCATCTTTTATTCTGTTTTGTTTTCATATGACCTACACCCCACTCGGAAAGGTTCCGAGTTCTCCCTCCGTTCTCTTACTAAACAAATAAGATATTCCAGAAGGACCCAGGGATGTGCTTCTCGTCACTCCTCCTTCTCTGACCAGTATCGTCTCAGTTCTTTTCCCATCTGGCTAGGAAAGATGGCTGGCCATAAGAGGAAGGTGTAAGGTTTTTGTAAAGGAGGCGAGGGAAGGGGTGGATTTTCATCTGTCTTCAGACTGCTGAAGAAAGGGGGCTGAGCATTCCAAGACCAGACCTGAACCCAGGAGCCAGCTAAGGGGCCACGCCTGCTTCAGGCCATGGGTTTGGAGCAGAGCTGTCATAACACCCAGGGCTGGGGACTTCAGGTGTCCGTCCTCTTGACCTTGGTCTCTTCCACCTCTGTCGTGTCTGGCTGGTTCCCATAGGTCTCCCCACGCTCACACTGCCACTGAGACCGTCCAGTGCCCTCCTTTTCTGGTCTTTGCTTGTAAGTCCCACAGCCCTGCCAGGGTTGGAGTTCTAATGAGTCCTGGGAGTGAGCGCACGTGAGCCACGTCTTCACTTTGGTTTAACCGTTCTGAGGACCAGGGGCAATATTTTCTTCCTCCTCCTCTTCCTCCCTCCATTTCTCCCTTCTTTTCTTCTGCATTGTCTGACGTCTTCCGTTTTCAAAGGGCCGTGTCAAGAGACTAACCTAATAGCTTGTATCATGATGAAACATGAGCATCAGACACACAGTGCTCGAGGCTCTGCTGAGGCCTGGTGTGCACCCATGAGGGAGAACGGATGGAAAAGTCACAGTTCAATGGTCCAGGGACCTGTGCGTTTGGGATACAGAAGACATTTGGAAGGCACTGCTGCTCTAGGTGAGCTGTGTCCTCACCCAAGGGGCAGTCCTATGGCAGGATGAGGGTGACTGACTCAGGCTTCCCATCCGGGCACCACCGTTCAAGCTCCATGAAACCAGGAGCCCTTACGGAGGCCAAAAGAGACAAGATGTCTGGTGGAGGTGACCTCTGTCCTAGTCGTGTCTAGTCTAGTTTGGCATCCTGAAGGTTTTCTTGGAGACTCCCGTTCTGCTCAAAACCCTCAGCGTGGGCTGTGTGCTGGACCCTGAGGATGAAGGATGGAAGATGCGGACGCTACTCTTTCAGAAATCGTGGGTTACCACGGACAGCAGGGAACAAAGCAGATCTTTTCCGTTTAGCCTCACCTGTTACAGGAGAAGCAAAACCGTTTATCAGCCCAGAGAGTTAATCATTGCTGCTCTCTTCCAGGCACTTCGCTCAATTTTTCCAGGCCTGATTTTACCTTCCAGGCAGCCTCAATGTTGCATGTGCCGACAGAGAAGCCCACT
This sequence comes from Solenodon paradoxus, assembly GCA_004363575.1. Lineage (NCBI taxonomy): Eukaryota > Metazoa > Chordata > Mammalia > Eulipotyphla > Solenodontidae > Solenodon > Solenodon paradoxus. Next base: position 28,797 of record RJWH01001327.1, read on the forward strand.
TCTATGTCAGCGCCTGCGCACAGAGAGGCTAAGTCACACACTGGCAGTCACACAGCATGTGCTGGAGAAAAGACCCCAGCTCAGAGGGTCACATGCTTGAGCTTGGCCTCTTCACCTGTCGCTCTTTGAACTCATAGATGGGGGACAGAGTGAGCCCCTTAGAGCTGAGTTTCTCCATCAGAAATGCGGCCGCTCCCAGTAAAGCGGCTCCTGTTGTGAGCTGTGGGCCTTGAGCACCAAGGGGTTAGGGCCGTGATTCGGGAGCACCCCTTGACACAGGCACCCAGCCCAGGAAACAACGCCCACCTGTCTTCATGGCTGCTCAGTGCGCTGAGTGTGTTTCCTTTTCTCTCACAAAGCCAAATGCAAGACATCAAACCTGTAATTTTGGCCACTTTATCACCAGGTTCTCACCAAGCAAGCTTATTAGTTCAGACAATTAAGAAAATCCAAGTTGAAAAGACTTAGTTGTTAGGGAGAAAGAAATAACATCAATCCAAGATGCTGGGACAATTAGCATCGGCAGCCATAAAAATCAAGTCGAACACTTAAAGAAATGAATATTACGTTTATTATTTTGCATTTATGGTTTAGCATTTACATAGCATTCTGTGTTTATAGAATGCCTGATAATTGTTGGGGGCCGTTGCTTCCGGTATAATTGATACAAGACATTTGCTATTCTTGGGGTCAGGTAAGGGAGGGTTTCCATAAGAGCCCATGAAGCCGCAGCTCAAATAATCACCCTCTCCTCCATGCTGACTCAAGATTTAAGTAGAGAGAGAAAACCCCAGAAATACTCCTGAGCCACAAGTCATTTCACCTTGTTGATGCTAAGGGCCCTCCAGTGTCTCCTCCATTTCCCCCAGAGGAAAAGCCCAAGGCCTAGAAGTATGACTTGATGCCCGAGAGGGACAGTGCAGCAGAAAGAGGATATCTGTGGAAAGGAGTGAGGGGTGTTTAAGTCATATCTGTGCTTCAGGAATAATGATGTCGCAGGGATAAGTTCTTGGGTTGGGTCCGTGCCCGGGGTCAGACAGAATGCTGCCTTAGGGTTAGCAGGGTGAGGCTCATGTGAAAGCTCTCTGGCCGTGCTCCTATCCATCCAAAGTTATTTCACATTTGTAATTTTAGTGAAAAAGACCAGCGTTCCCCCAGCAGCCAGCACGACCTGCTTCTGCCCCTCATTTCATCGGGGACGCCATCTCTAGCCTCCTCCCCTTGGTCACTAGCCACCAGCCTACCCTCCCTGCCTCAGGGCCTTTGCACTGACTGTCCCTGGGCCCCGCCCTTTGGTCTTGAGCCATACCCGGGACTCAATCCTTTTTATCCAATGTTGACTCAAATGTCACAGCCCCCCAAACTGTCCATTGCAGGTTGCAGCCCCTCCCTGAGTCCCCCACCCCATCCTCACAGTCGGCATTGGCCTCACGGTGTTTTCACTTTCAACACACACTCACTGATTTCTCTCCCCTTCTGGCAGCTCACGTCCCTTGAGAGGAGGGCTTCCTAATCTGCTTTCTCCACTGCGCACCCGGCACCTGCAATTATTTCGCACACGTGCTTCGCTCATGAGGCGTGTTTGTTGAACCTCAATATTAAATTCTCAACTAACAGAATAAAGTTGCTGATGATTGTGATCATCAGAGCACTGTGCGAAGCGCTAGAAATGATGTGGTTTTGCAGAATCCTGAGGCCACCCTCAAAATTAAGGGTTTTTTTTTAGCACCAGATAGGAGGTTCTAAAAAGTCTCAAATATTGCTCCAGGTCACACAGCTCTTTCAGCCAAATTTCAGAGGCAGGAGTCAAACCTGGATCTCCTCAGTCTTGTGCTTCACACTGAGACAAAATGACATGCTTCCCCTCCTTCCATCCCAGCCGAGGAGATGGGGGCGAGAACAGTGTCCCTGATACAGGCGGTTGGTCCTGGATGCCACATGCTTCCTGGGGTGGCAGTACCACCCAGAAACAGGCTCACAGACTGCGAGCCTGTGACTTCATCAGAAGAAATCCAGCACGGAGCTGGAGTCCAGCTGGAATCTCTCCTTCTGGGATTTCTGTTTTCAGCTGCAGTAGCCTGGGCATTTGCTTCATTCCTGAGAGGCTCGTGGTGTGGGGGAGGCATTGCCTTCACGCCAGGCCTTCCCCTAGGACCACTCCTTCACCCGCCGTGTGCTCCCCTCCTGAGCTGTGTGAAGACGTTGAAACGGACAATAAGGTGGGGGGGGGGGGGGTTTCCCAACAACCTTCTTCATTTCAGATGACTAAATTAGTTTATGATCCATCAATTATTCCCCTGCTTTCAGGGGATTTCACCAAGTACCTCTGCCATACACCCGCAGCAATAACTTGGGCATCATTAGGTGTCTTTAATCTACTGAACAATTGTTAGGAGGCAGAATAATACTATTACCTTGCTTGGCGTGCCCTGCTGGCCTAGTGGATAAGCCCGCTGCCTCTGGCTGGTGCAGTCCACGTACGTCTCAAGGACCCGGGTGCGCATTCCAGGGCTGTCAGCAGCAGGGGGAGGAACCAGTAAATTAAAAATGCTTCTTCTCCCTCTCCCTTCTGCCTGCTTACCTTCATTCCCACCTCCCCATTTCCTTTAGAGTAATCATAGCAGTCCCTTACTCTGCTGTTTACCTTCACCATGCAGTGCAAGTTTTGCAAACCCATTTTGCAGGTGAGAGAACTGAGGTCTCCTGGAGGGTAAGTCACAGAATTGCTGGGTAGGCTTGTGACAAATACACATTGCTGATTCTGACCCGCAATATGTGGACGAATGTTTAACAGCCAGCTGGGGCCGGTCTGGGGGACCAAAGGGGTTCAGGAGTCTTATCAGAAGCATTTGCCAATTTCCATGGTGTGAATATTCCCACCACCTGGTCCATGGCAAGCTATCGATTTCTGGTCACTTCTCGTGGGTTTGGGAAAGAAAGTCAGTAATGCCAACCATTACGTGGTATTTCCACCACCATTTATGTACAAAAGCCAGAAAGAAATAAAAATATCTTCAAGAGCACCGATTATGATAAATAGAATAAAAGAATCAGGAAGTGTCGGAGCACCCTGGTGGAGCAGGGTTGGGTCAATCACCTCTAAAGGATGCAGATATCACACACCCCTGAGTTTGAGTCCCAGGTTCGGGTAGAACACCCAGCGTGAACAACTAAATAGAAATAAAATAAAATGCTTCTTTCCCCTGTCTCTTCATGCCTGCCTACTTGCCTTCATTCCTGCCTGCAGCTTTCCTTAAAAAAAAAAAAAAAAAAAGCATTAGGAAGTGACATTTATGTATGTACTTCTGTTGTGTATGTTTTATTTCATTGTTTTGTCACTTGCTGTTTATTGAAGATTGTGTTTAACAAGAGGTCTCCCGACCCCAAACAAGTAGAGCTGGCTGTCACACATCTGTGAGCATACTGTCCCCCTCGCTCCTACCCAGGCTGACAAAACCAGCCCTGAGAAGGTGGGAACCCGGAATCTGCATTCCTAGGGTGTCACACAGGTGACCCTGGGCTCGCGCATGTTTCTGAGCTGGGACCGTAGACCTTTTTCGTGCACTTGGAGGTCAGGGTCTGAAAATAACACCTCAGACAAGAAGCAAGCCTCTGAAATGTGCAGATGGGATTCCCACCCCCAGTGCCTGCTTTCTGGCAGTGACGCCGAGTGAATGCATTGTTCCCATCATGCAGGAGTTCTCTTTCGATCGCATGAAAATATTCCAAATTTTATTTCATGTTGTCCTTCAGTGAAGGGTGCCTGCTCTGTGTTGAAGAACAAGGCAGTAATCCTATTTCCCTTACAGTCAGCATGGGAGGACTGTGCAGAGGCCTTTCCTGAAAGGTTTGGGCAGAGATAACAAAATGTCAGGGGAGGCTGCAGGGCAGGGCTGCATGGAAAAGTAGGCTTGTAATCTCAAATTCAATATAAAAGATCGAAAGCATCAAATACTCAGTCAGCGGTGAGCCTCGCCATCGGAATGTTCCATCTGCCTTGGAAGTCAACTTTGTGATTGTATTATGATGTATACATTATACATCTCTCTTTCCCTTTTCATGCGTGTGCGTGTGTGCGTGTGTGCATATGTGCGTATAAACACAACCTCAAAGGAAAACAAAGCTAAGCCTGTCACAGGTCAATGAGGAAGCCTGGCTTGACTTCAGCAGAGAACCCATTTGAAACAGCCCCTGCCTCCACTCACATCCCATCCATCTGAAAAATTTAAAGTCTCTTCGGTAGAAGTTTTCATTCAAGGGGAGAGCATGCCCCCCGAATTGAGGGCCATCCAAGAGACTTACGCACACCGGAAAGCCAGCCCGAGGCCTGGGTTTGCCCACTGAGCCATGATTTTGCTTTGTGAAGGTGGAGGGTAGTCACGGGCTCTCATGAATGATGTTTGCTAGGTGTTCACACAGTTCTTCCGGAAGCTGTGGTAAGCACTTTGCTTGCTCCAAGTTTTAACCCCACCCCCATCTTCATGGTCTTATCACATGGGAGGTAATCAATCAATGTTTTTGGAATGAATGAATCTACACATCCCCATTTACAATGACCAGGAGTTGGAAACAACCTGAGCATCCACTGACAGATGAGTGGAGAAGGAAGGTGTGGTCTAGATGCAGAACGGAATAGTACTCAGCCATCAAAAGTGTGATGTCCTGCCTTTCACGGCAATGTGGATGGACCTGGAGGGAATGACACTTAGTGAGAAAAGCCAGAAGGAGAGAGACAGGCACGGTATGCTCTCACTCATTTGTGGTATAGAAATAGCAAGCAAAAGAACACAACTAAATAAAAAAAGACCTTAAAAATTAAGTAAATCAAATAGCAGTAGACTTTCAGCAACAGCACAAAAAGCAAATCAGTGGGTGCAGAAAGAGATGGGGAGGGTGGGGGTGCAAATAGGGCACAGGGTGAATTTTATAGTGAAGGGAGAGATGAAATGGTGGTCAGGCTGCTCTGTTATATGCAGACGTAAATTTGCTCTCCTGTATATCTTAAACCCGGTTCATGTGATAATGCAACATTCCTTCAATAAAATCAATTTAAAAAATAAAGTCATAGGAGATAAGGGGCAGTGCTGTTTGAATTCTCAGTCCAGACACAGAGACTCATATTCTTGCCTCCCAAGCATATACAAGTGACTAGTCAGATACTAGAGTATAGTCGCGTCACAGATGATTATTTGGAATGACTCACCTTGGGTTGACAATAATGAATAATTTGTTGTGGGGCGGGCCCCAGAACTTTCCATCTGCAACCAGCTTCCCAGGTAACTTGCAGGTGATCTGAAAGTGTGTCTCTGTACCCTTCAGCCACAGGTGATCCTGTCTGCCTTTTAGACCACACAATCTGCATTTGCTTAGGGTCACCGAGAAACCCTCCCCAAGGGAGGGCTCTTAACTCCCCACCCTCGAGTCTCTGAGCCTTGAACTTTCAGATGTCAGTGTCTGCGAAGTCACCGATTTTAGTTCCGACATTTATTCAGGTGCCGTAAATTCTATCCCAGAAACATGTATCGGGAGAAATTGACAAAAGTTGGGCTAGACGCCGAGACTTCTGAATTGACCTCCTTTGACTCAAAGTCTTTTCATTCCCACATTGGGGTTTTTTGTGTGTTTTTTTTTTTTCCTCTGCTGTGTGAGCAAATGTTGCTTTTTAAGTGGAATAACCTAGAAAAATGGAAATCATTGGCTACAGATGTATGAGACCTAGAAATAGCCATAGCACTTTCTGGAACATAATCTCATTTGTTTCTCTCTGACCCAAGAGGGAGTTGGCCTTGTCATTCCTCTTTTACAAATGAAGGAACGGAGACATAGGGAAGGCGAGTGGCTCGTCCAAGGTCAATGGCCTCCCATCTACCACCCAAATGGTTTCCCTCAGAGGCTCCTCCTCTTCTCCTTCGAGCAGTGGTGTTATTAGATGTCAGATGACCCCAGAACTAGGGACTATTTCTCCTTCATTTTAACGGTTCAAGTCTTTGAAATCACTAAAATGTTTGCTTGTAAATTCTGCTAATGTATGACTGCCAAGTCTGCTGGAGAATAGGACTATATTCAGGAAATCTTCCATAGTCCTCTCTTGTTGAGTTAGGTATCCAGACGTCCTTCCATCAGAGAACTCTCCATGGTCTTACAGTGGATGGTTTCTTACCTTTCTCCAGTACAATGCTGGGCGATGCTAAGGGCTCTGAGTCTGTCTTATTATTCCTTCTCCTCCACATCTAGTAAATGTTCTTTGTACATGTAGGAGCCCTTGAAATGGTAGCCCAGTAGAACGATGTGGAGTCAGAATATTGGTTCCTTAGAACAAACCTGGCAGACTGTGGATCACTGCCCTTTTTGCAAGCGAGTTTTATTGGAACACACCCGTGTTCATTGCTTATAGGTTATGTGTTGTCAGTTTCCATGGGTGGTATAAGCAGCAGGGTCCACAAACCCAAACTGCGTACTATATGGCTGTTTAGGAACAAGCTTTGCCGTCTGTGTCGGTAAAGAGCAAACTAGAAAAAGATGCAGGCAGGCCCCGGTGGAGTAGGGGTTGGGTGCAGTCCTTCTCCGCCCCAAGGTGCTGCGTTCACATCCTGGGCTGGCAGCAGCTGCCCAGATGAACAACTAAATCAAGGAAATTAAATGTGTCTTCCTCCTCTCTTGTCCTGCTTGCACCTTTCCTTTTGAAAAGACAAGATGCAGACATTTTTATCTGGGTACTGTGTTCGCTAGCATTTACATTCCCTCATATAGGTTCCCACCCTCCTCAACCGCCGGTGCAGGAGAAATGAGCCTGCTGAAAGGCTCTGGGGACTCAGAAGTCAGCTGGACCATGTCCTTGTAGCGATGCTGTTTCTTTTATGCAACAGGATTCTTTGCTGTTATGTGCATGCTCGTCTCACATCAATATTCACAAAGATTGATACCAACCACGTCCCCTAGTCCACGTGAAGCCCTCACTCACCCTCGTCCATGTTTCTTGGAAACTAACGTTAAGCAAAACATCATGGAAAACTAGGTTCTCAAGTGATGTCCTTTTGAACAACGTGCCCGGGATTTTTTCTCTCCACGTTAGAATGTAGTCATGTTGAACGAAACAACATTCTTCGAGGCCTGGCTCTCGGAGAAAAACCTGGTTGTCCCTGAACAAAACCTTCCGAGGGCTCTTCTCTGTCAGCGGCCTGGATACAGAGAAAGAAGTCATTAGGATGGAAACCCCGGAATTTTTGCTGAGATCGGTTCCATCTTGAATTCATCACCAATTTTCTGAAACCCAATTGTCTGTTCAGCAGTTTCGGAGGCCTGGAAAATTAGCATAATGTGTAGATTTGCCATTTGGTTAAATTAAATCTTGCGTGACTAGGTTAGAGGGAGGAAGGCTTTGAGCTGGGTGGATTTGAGGAAGCAGTAAAAACGGTCAGCTTTTTTTTCTTTTAAAGTGCTGTTTAAGTTGGCCTTGATTGCTGGGTGGGACCAGGAATGAAAGAAAACCAGGTGGATGTGGGGCGGGGACACGGGGACCACTCCTTGAGATGGAGGGGGTGTCTGAAAGGAGGGGTACTGTTTTGCTCAGGCTCTGTGCTCCCTGAGAGAAGGGACTAGAGGGCTCCTTTGAAGATGGCAGCCAAGCGGGAGATGGGGGCTGAGCTCTGGGAGAACTGACTCAGTCCTTAAATGTGTCGGTTGCGGGGACATCATTAACTTGGAGCCTGTGCCTGCTTCTCATCTGCGGCCTGATCCAGATGTGGGGGTTGCTGGCTCCATCCAAACAGCTGGATGGGGAAGGATGGTTGGGAGAGTGCTGGGCCCCTGCTGTCTGTTCTGAGTGGCTCCCGGGCTCTTGGAATAGTGTGCAAAGTGCCGGGCTGGGGATCCAAGGAAGCCCAGTGCAGAAGGAAGGGACCCCCTCCAAAAGGAGTGTCGGGGCCTTCAAGCATGCCTGTCAGTGCAGACATGAGAGCCTGGAAAGAAGGGAGGATGACAGGGTGGTTGAACACGGCCCCACCCATCCACCTACAGTGGCTTCCAGTGAGAGAGAAAGCAGAGGGGCCACTAACTTGTCACCACCAGGAGCACCCTGCTTTGTCGGGCACCCCTGTCTCCTGTCCTCCTTCTGCCAGCCCAGGCCTCAAGACAGCAGCAGCTGGCAGGGGAGGGAGCACGAGGGTCCCGGAGCTGGACCTGCTCGCACAGATGCTTCCCAGGGCTGGGGTGCTGGGGGAGGGACGGAGGTGCCCCCTACTGCGGCAGGTCTCAGCTCAGAGGAGAAATGCGAAGGGAGTTTGACTCTCCTTGTCTGGAATCGCTAAGATGGACCAGCCTGAGTGTTAACAAGCAGGAGCCAGAAAGGTGCTGCACCCCCTGAGGGGTCCTTCCGGGGTCCGGCGCAGACACCAGAGCTGCTGCCGTCTGCCCGCTGAGCACCTGCAGAAGCCCTCTCAGCCTCAGCCCCTGTCATCAGTGGGACGATTCATCGCACCTTCCTCTCCGAGCCTTCAGGCGAGGCAGGGAGGTCAGAGCCCCACACGGAGCTCAGCAGAGCATCGGCCACCTTCACAGACCCCATGCTGGCCGTGGTGAGCGTGTGGGCTGGGAAGGACCCTTCTGTGGTGACTCCTTTGGAGAAGGTGCGGATGGCATTGCTCTTTCCTCCGTCAAGGCAGTGAGACCCCAGACGCTCACACAGCTGGAAGGGCGGCGCTGACGTCCCCACCTAGTAGCTCCGTCTTGACCTGCTGTGTCATCAGTGGCGACCGTTGTCGCCGTCACACGTGCAGCACAGCCAGTCTTTCAATAAGGTTGATTCTGACAATAACATTGGAGACACGTTGGATGAACCCACCCTCTTCATTTCCAGTAACGTCTCCATTGCAAGAACTCACCTACCCTTCTCACTGTTCATCACTGACTCTTATTCCTGAACCGAAACAGCAGAACCAGAGAAGGGGAACATCGAGAACAGACCACACACCTGCTCTCCAGCGAGCGGGTGCTGCCCCCCCGCCCCCGCACCCCCGGGGGCTGGCACGTTTAGCTGTCTGAAAGATTACCTACCAGAACACCTGTGCTGACGCTCACTGAAACCCCTGTCCCTCCACAGGACGGACACTGCTCCTTAGTCCCAGGGGCTGGCAGCTTCTGCATCAGTGCCATTGCTGGGGACTGAATGCAGTCCCGAGCCCCCAGTTCCTCTGAGGAAGCCCTAGCCTCAAATGCATAGCATTCAGAGGTGGGGACTTTGGGATGTAATTCGAGTGAGATGAGATGCAAGGGCTGGAGCCACCTGATAAGAGGAGGGTCCCTATAAGATGAGAGTGTGCTGGTTTTCTCTCCACTGTGTAAGAACAGCAGCAGATGACAAGCCAGGAGGAGAGTCTTCCCAGGGAACCAAGTCAGCCGACACCTTGTTCTTGGACAGCCAGCCCCCAGCCTGGGAGACATTGCTGTCTGTGGCTGGAGACCCCCAGGTGTGGCGTTTGCCTGAGACGGACACCTGAGTGCCCATCTCTAAGAGACATGCCAGACACTCGGCCCCTTCTGTCTTTCCAAAGACTAAAATGCAGCAACAAACTTGTCGTCAACGCTTCTCTGTCCCCGGCCCTTCTCGAGGCGCAGGATGCCATCAGTGCAGCCACATCGAATGGATTGAGTTGGAGGGAAGGGGGTGATGGAGGCATCAAATGCTTCTTCCAAAGCTGTGCGATGAACTCATTTGTTTGCCAACTGCGCTCAGAGGACAGCGCAGAAGGCTGAGTGAGTCCCCCTGTGAAGGAGGGCGGTGAGCAAACCTGAGCTGTGGATTTCAATGCATCTTCCGCGGGCTCCCGGTGATTGTGATTTTTCCTGGAAGAGAACTGGGTGCAATCTTGCTTCATTTAAATGGAGCCGGTGCCTGACTGTCTCAGGCCCGCCGCGGCGCTGATTCAGTCTGCAGGAGTTTCTCCCCACCCCACTCCTGCGCTCTTTGTACACTTTCCCCATCGTTACATTTTTGCTTAGAACCTATATATTTTCCCCCTGAACTTTTCTCGATTGCTTTTTTATCAGGTTTACAAATCAAATCAAATAGGTATATTGCCGAGCCCTGTGATATTATTTTCTGAGCTTATGGTACAATGTATTGAATTATGCCAGCCCATGCTCTGTGCCTGCCTTTCTCTCCAGATTGAGAGAGAGAGCGAGACAGCAAGAGAGAGAGAGAGAGAGAGCAAGAGAGAGAGAGCGAGAAAGAGACTGTGGACCCTGTAAATTCACTTGGCGCCCAGCATTACCAGCTAAATCAAGACCGCTATTCAGGCTGCAAGAGGAGATGGAGCAAGTGTTCGTTACACAAATCAATTTGGTCCAAAGTACAACGCAGTGGGTACTCAACCATCGCTCCCATAATATTGTCAACTTAATCAAATAATGCCTTGAAGACATTCACAAGCTTTTCTCTCTAAGAAATAACTTGATTGGTGGTGGAGGGAGAAGCAGCTGGCTATTCAAAAGTACACTTTTTATTTATCACTCTTAGGAGCTGTGGGCAGGGAGCGGAGGGAGCCGACGGGGAGAAGCGCTGCATTTGCAGCTGGCCAGTGGGAGGCAGGGAGCGGAAGCGGGTTCGGGGCGAGGTCCGTGCTGTGAGGGCCGAGGCTCTGGGTCAAGAAGCCGGACCCCTGGGGCTCCCCAAGGATGCAGTAGAGATTTGCATCGGGCCCGCCTGTACCATGGCGAGGGGCTTCCAAAAGGCATCGTTATCTATTTTCTTGGAGATGTCTGTCTTCTAGGAGGATGGAGATGTCCAAACCGAGAATGTGAAACACATGGTTATATGAAGGGCTCCGCAGAGAGGACCCAGCATCTCAGCTGGTTAGAGGGAGCGTCTTAAGCAAACTGGTTTGCTTTTTAAAATTTTTTTCAAGCAAAGTGCAAGCAGGAATGAAGGCGAGCAGAGGCAGGCAGGCAGGCAGCAGGAGGAAGAAGCTCTTACTTCCCTTATTTAGGTGTTTATCATGGTTGCCCCCAGCGACCCCGGAACCCCAGGATGTGTGGGTGCCGCCTCACCCCCGTTCCCCGGCCCCGGGGCCCATCTCGCTTTGCTTTTTGTGGTTGGTCGTGACAGCTCAGCACCGCGTCCCTCCCAGGCTGGGCAGGAGCCGTTTGAACCTGAAGGCGCCCTGCATCCTCTGTTGACATTCTTGGCGTTTTCCACCAGGGCGGGGCTGTCTTCAGGCTCCCAGAGGCCTTCACGTTGACCTCGAGGCGACAGACTCCAGGGCATGCAGCTAGAGAGCTGAGGGTCCGTCCCGGCTCTGCCACCTCCAAGCTCTGTGGCTTTGGAGAGGTCACTTAACCTCACCCCAGAGGACCCTATGGGGACCCCACCCCAGAGCCTGTTTTCCAAACTGTTACATGATTCTGTGAAGCTTGAATTCTTACAGAACCATGCAAAGAAGTTACTCTCGCCCCACGTTTATTTTACTTTGAGGGCATTTTTGTGAAAAACGGGTACAGAGAATTCCGCCTTCCGAGGCGTCCTGTCACCTTTCATTCTTGGCCTCCGGAAGGCATTTCTTCCTCTGTCTCTTTCTCCGCTTTCTTCCCTTTCCGCCTCCCCCTCCTGTCCCCTGTCCCCCGAGGCCTCTGGGCCCAGAGCGGCCCTGTCCCTGATGGAGATGCTGTGTGGCGCTTATGAGAGGGGACACTTGCTTTCTCTTGTCACCATGACTGATAACCACACACTGGGTGGCTCACAGGACACAAACTTGTCACCAGCGGTTCTGAGGGCCCTGAGTCGGCATGAGTCTCAGCAGGAGAGCATGGATGGGTGGTCAGGATGACGTTTGTCCGCAGACTGGACAGCCGCCTACTCGCCCTCCCTGCTCAGGAGGCCGGCTGCGTCCATGCCCTGTGGCGTCTCCAGCCTCACGGCAGGGCGTGTGCAGCCCCGTCGCACCACTCAGAGCCTGGCTGTCCGTCTGCCTCCTGCTTCTCCCTTGGGAGCCCAGTGCCTGTGTCGCCTCCACAGGTCGTTCGACGTCACCTCCATTTTGTCAGGTTCAGCTGATCAGCAGCCTTAATTCCATCTCAGCCTCAGTCCTCCCTGTCATGTAACGTCACACACTCCAGGCATGAGGGTGACAACATTCTGAAGGGTCCTTATTCTCCCAGCCCTGGGTATCTGTTGAACCCTTGAAATGTGACAGAGGAATTGAATGTTTTTATGTGATTCACCGTCACAGGGAAACACGGAAACTTCCACTTTTAGAGACATTTTAGATTTATTTTTATTCTTGGGTATCCACCTCTCCATTTTCAACGCCTACATACACATCGGGTTTTTCCAAAGAAAATGTAGTATCCCAGTTGAGATGCTGAGTCCTAAGTGCAAGTGAGATTCGGGATATCAAAGACAGTACCAGAAGTCAAATATTTATGTGGCGGACATGTGGAAATGCTGTTGATAACTTGTGTGAAAGTGGATATAGCCTTACAATTAATTCCGCATGTTTCTTTTTTACGTTTTTGAAGGGCCACTTCTAGAAATTTAGAAATTACCCGAGTGGCGTCCTCTTCGTGTTACTGGTCAGGGTCATTCTGAGGGCTGCGTCCTGTCCTTGAAGGGCGTCGAGAGCTGAGCTGAGAGTGTGTGCGTTTTTAATTTCCATCACGCAGGAGAGGAAAAATTAATTACACTTTGCCTTTCTTGGCTCGTGGCTGAGAGCCGCCCACCCCCCCCACCGCACAGTTATAAAAGACAGAGTAAGAGAAAAAAGGAAGTTTCGTGGAATGTCTGTTGAGTACAGACATGGGAGAAACCCAGGAAAAATTGGGTAATTCCTGGAAACAGCCCCCGCGTTCCCCTGAAACACCATCTTTAGCTAAAGACAGAAACATTGCGGGATGGGGTCCAGGTTCGGGAGGGTACCTGGAAAAGCACAGTCAGCAGGGTGGGCCTGCGCACGTTTAAGGGGGAGCCTTCTCTGCACCCCCTTGGAGGCTGTAACGCCATCTCCGTCCTGCCACGGAGAGACACCCACACATGGAGAGTCCTCTGTAAACGCCCGTGTCCTCTGCAAAGAATCACTTCTCTGTTTTCAGAGAACCTCCTGCATCTGCTCCTTGTCAACAAGTGATTAGCTCAAAATCACCCTCTGCCACAGGGGCTTACGTGGGGCAGACCAAGCGTGCTCCCCTTCATCCAATGTACTCAATTCACTAGCCTCCCCGAAACGCACACACGCGCCCACTCACTCAGCGCTGTGCCTCTGAACCTCCTGTTCCTCTCTGAATTCTGACTGCTGCTGACTTTCGCCACATGTGACTCGTGTGTCCATTGGCGTGGCCTCCACCTGTCACCTCCAGCCAACTTGGACCACAGGCGGCTCTGGGATGGAGTCTACGGCCCCTACCGACAGCTGGGGGCTCAGGAGGGCATCGGGAGTCAGGGCAGAGCTGGGTCTGTCACGCAGAGAGCCAGCTGCCAGGTCCTTGTTGCGTCCACTCCCCTCCCTGCTGACCCCCAGCCGGCCGCACAGGTGCACCCCGGTGTCGACGCACGGCGAGCGGCAGCCGGGACGGTGGGTCGGGCCGGAGTCAGAACCCGCAGACGTCCACACAGCGTTCCTGCTCTCTCCACCCGTCGTCCCTGCATTGGTCGATATCAAAATCCAATTTCATCAGGATTAGCCTTGGGTTGCTCAGAGCTATTCATTGAATTACGAACGATTATAGCAGAGGGAGCCCCGTGGTTCTTTTATTAAGCTCTTTGCAGAAGCACTAAGTGATCTTCAGGAGATTAAAGCGCCCATGGTGTTTTCTTAACATTTACAACCCGCGCCGATATCTGGGGAGTTTGTTTATTAGGGAAAGTGCCCGGCACACGCAGGGCCGCCCTCCCAGGCCACCACCTGGGCCGGGCCTGGAGTCCTAATGAGTTGCTTCCAGAAGCCCTGCGCCCCGGAGCGCGGCTCTCGAGGTTCAAGGCTTCCCCTCCAGGTGGGGTCTGCATCTCGGAGCCCAGCTCACCGGGGGCTGGAGAGAGGCTGATGGTTACCGGCTCTGAATGTAGTCATCGTGCAGGCCTCGCTGGGTCCTGCGGCCTCCGGACTCCGAGGGCTGGGACCAGCTCGCCGGCTGGATGGTGGGCTCTGCCTTCTGATCTTCCCCACGTGGCGGCCAGCTGCATTGCCCATTCAGCCCCTTAAAGCCCAAATGTCATCTGAAAAAATCAGAACAGATGAATCCAGAGCTCTCTTCCCAGAGCTGGATTCCCGCTGGGCCCAGGCACGTCCTGGTCGCGGGCCAGGTAGCTGACAAGCCCTGGGCGCTGTCCCCCAGGCGCGCTGTCCCCCAGGCGCGCTGTCCCCCAGGCGCGCTGTCCCCCAGGAGCGCTGTCCCGAGGTCTGGCGCCCTGGGCAAGTGTCTTAGCTTTTTGTGTCCTAAGAAATTTCATTCTCTGCCTTTGTCAAAAGCTTCAGCGAGTTACTCCAGGACGCCGTGACTGTGCAGTCACCTGTACAAGGTACAGAACGAGGCTCTGGGGCCCACAGACAGCTCCTTGTCCTGGGAGACAGTGTCAGTGGCGTCATTGCATCGGGTGGCCTGCAAGCTTGGCCTAACCAAGGAGAGTCGTGACCTCTGCATTTAAGGACTGCACTCGTGTGATCAGGGTGACCAGTGGGCGCCCAGGGCAGCTCTGGCAGGGACACTCGCCTTCCTACTGGCCTGGTGTGACGCCCGCCCCGTGGAGAGGCGGGTGGCCCAGGAAGTGGTGGCAGCGGGCCCTCTCCGTGGTCACTGCTCGGCCCCCTGGCGCGGGTGGGGACTGGAGGGAAGGGCCACGAGGTGAATAATAGCCCCCCAGAAGTCTGTCCACGTCTGGACCTTCGTGAGCCGGGAACGTGACCTTCTTTGGAAAGAGGGCTTTGCACGGGTGATTAAGGATCCCAAGAGGAACTCATACTGGGTAGCGGAGGGACTCTGCACCGAGGACAAATGTCCTTATACGGAGACAAAGGCGGAGGGGGATCTGAGTCCCAGTCACACAGAGAAGGCCCTGTGAAGACGGAGACAGGGATTGGAGCCAGGCCGCCCCAAGTCGCGCGGGGAGGCCCCAGCGGCAGGAGGCCGGGTTCTCGGGGGGCGCCCCTGCGCTGGAGAGGCCGCCCCTGCTGCGTTAGCTGCTCGGTTCCCGCCAGTGTTTTCCGTGGCTGCCTTGGGAACATACATGCAGATGTTCTGAGTACATTTTCCCCGAAGGTTCCAGAAACGGGGGAGTAAAGAGCTCACACCCTGAGGGACTCCGCATGCGCGTTGTGAGGGTCATTCTGTCCTGGGAGCGGCGGCTCTGCCCTCACATTTCGTCTCAGGACAGGCTCCATCTCTGTCCCTCCACTGTCAGCAGCATCCTCGGTCCACAGCACCTGGGTGTGTTCCGTTTTGGTTGTGTGACTGTTTCTTTGTGTTTTGATTTTTTTTCTTTCACAACTCCACATCCCTCCCTCCCCTCCTCTTCCCTCCTCTTCCCTCCCCTCCTCTCCCTCCCCTCCTCTTCCCTTCCCTCCTCTTCCCTTCCCTTCTCTCCCCTCCTCTCCCTTCCCTCCTCTCCATTTCCCTCCTGTCCCTTCCCTCCTCTCCCTCCTATCCTCTTCCCTTCCCTCCTCTTCCCTTCCCTTCTCTCCCTTCCTCTTCCCTCCCTCCCCTCCCTCCTCTCCCTTCCCTCCTCTTCCTTCCCTCCCTCTTCTTCCTTTCCCATTCACCCACAGTCTCTGAAATCTATTTTTTTATTTATTTTTCATGTAACATATTACCATTAAAATTATTTTTAATGTACAGGTATTCCTACATAACAATTTATGGGCATTTGTGATATGTGTGTGTGTCTGTGTGCATACACATACCAAATGATTAATTGAGTGTTGTATGTTTTTATCAAAGGAAACAATGCAAAGATTTCTCCAAAGTCTTGTTTGACTTAAGATGATTAATTCTAATTTTCACATGAGCGGCATAATGCTATTAATCATTTAATATGTTTAATCATAATCTCTGTAATTCCTAATTAGGTTTATTAAACTGAAACATCCAGCAGTTATGCATAAATCCAAATCTAAGTCTCCTTCTTGGGCTGAGAAGGAGCCCGTTTGGATTTGCATTTGAACAGTAACTTCCAACAGGAGAGGAACATTAGGCTGAAAGCTTGGGGCCTCTGCTGCTGCTTCTTCAACCTGGAGTCTTGTGTGAGAGTCCTGAGACCCCTGGGCCCTCCAGAACGTGACAGTCCCAGCATTCAAGGTCATGTCCCACTCAGGGACTTGGAAGCAAACTTCCTATGGGTGGCAGAGAAAAAAACACTGTTCCCGCTCCATTCGGGTCTCCGTGTTATAAAAGCACAACATTAACTGCTCAGCCCTGTATCCAGGAGTTTATTCACACCCTCATCCTCCCCTTGCCCGTGCCGGAAGTCAGCCAGCCATTACATGGACATCCATCATTTACTTGTGTCCTTTGGCTCAGCCTCTGGCTCGTGTTCTGGTCATGTCACTGCCCTGCTATGAGCTGTAAGTTGCTTTTCAGATGAAATACTCTTGCTCCACATGGGTTCTTCAGGCTCCCTCCCCTGCCACCCTGCAATCTGCTCTCCACCCTTCCCGCATACACGGTCCTCCCAGCGGGACACAAGGCCCACATGTACTCGGCAGTCCAGAACCGTCTACACCTCTGTGCATGCTCGCCCTGGCTTCCCCTCCGCTGCACCGGCCCCTCTGCCTCTTCTCTGACATCTCCTGCTGGAAATGTAGCTTCCAGAGTCAGCCAGCCTTGCAGAGCCTCAACTCTGCTGTGTGTCCCTGATGTCACTGTACTCAGCCCTCTGCAATTCGCTCTGATCCTAAATTACTTAAAAGTCGTTGCAGACAATCCCCAGCCATCAATGTGATACCTTCCGGGCAGCCGGGATCTGATGTGGGCAGCATCTACTGCCTCCTAGAGGCAATCCATGCTGATTGCAGACAAAGTCTCTAAAAAGGCAACCTCTTTGAAAGGGGTCACCCTAGAAGCGAGCATGGCTGTCCTGACATCAGATGTTACTGTGAATTTTCTCCGACTTCATGCCTGTCTATCAGTGTCAATATAGTATCGTGGTATTCAGGCATTCATATTTGGGGGGGACGGGGGCAGTCGTGAGCTGTGCTGATGATATGACGTGCACCGATGCAGTCCAGTCAGACAGACTTTGGGCACTGGTCCGATCTTGTGCATCTGCATTGTCCGATGTGGAGGCCACCAGCTGCAGGGGGCAGCTGAGCTCCTGAAGGTGACTGGTGTGAGCAGAACTTCATTCATTTACATTTAAATAGCCACCATGAGCCACAATCAAGAAATGCAAAGCTAACACCTTAAAAAATTGCACGTCCATCAGGACTTCAGTTGGGCCACAGAATGCCAAACAGCCTTTTCAAATATTTTACTTCATTTACTAATATTTATGTATGCAACCAGAACTGGCAAGTATGGAGGCAGGTGTTAAGATTTTGAACAGTCTCCATCAAGGGTTGCACTCTCTCCACTATTTAATGAGTATGATCCCGTCAAAAGGATTTTTCTCTGTTTCCCCGTGAAGCCCCCACCCAGCCCAGCACCACCAGCTCCTCCCGCTGCTTTCTTCTCTCCAGGGCCCACCTGCTCCTGCCAGCCTGTGTGTCGCAGGTTTCTGGTCTGGGTGCTCCCCTGGGAGAATGCGCTCCTTGACGGCAGGGAGTGTTGCCTGTTTGCTCACTACTGAACCCCAGATCAGTGATGTTCACAGGACACTGATTGTGGAAAGAAGGAATGAAGGACTCACAGGTGCCTTCCTGTTCCTTATTCCTTTTTCTTCTGTCTGCCTCCTGCCATTGAGAGGGACCCGAATGTGGTGGGTCAGAACACTCAGACCTACTCAGAGCCTCTGTGCTTTGCTCTTGTTCCTTCAGCAGACAGATGACGCAGCCCCGACGGACGGCCAGCCGCAGACACAGCCTTCTGAAAACACGGAAAACAAGTCCCAGCCCAAGAGACTGCACGTCTCCAACATCCCCTTCCGGTTCCGGGATCCTGACCTCCGACAAATGTTCGGCGTAAGTACTGCCTCTCTCCTCTGTGGCGCCTCTCTGGGGTCCCCAGAGAATGCCCCCCTCATGTAAGTTCCTGGATTTGTCATGCTAAGGTGAGCTGCTGATGTGGGGACACAGGGTATTTGCAATCCAAGCTGGTGGGCGGATTGTGGCTAGAGACACTTTCTGATTTCAGTCTCCCTTTCTCTGCCTGTGTTGACCAGATTCCCACTTTGCTAAATGAGCTTCTTCTAATTAGTGACTTGAATGTCAAAAGGAAAACTCATGCCCAGATCACTCACTATGGAAACAAGTTCACTGATGTTCCCACATGGAGTGGCCCAAGGTCCCAGGCCATGGAGAAAATAAGCATCATGAGTCCTCTTGGCTTTTTCTCCACTGGAGTCGCCAGACTGACTCGGGCCTTTTTTATTCTTTGAGCCCACTCTTTCCCAGGCACTGAGCACTCCAAGTTCAGATGCAGCTTAGAGAAGGGTTCACTCTGCATAAAACCTGTCTAAACACCAAGCCCAAACTACAGATGTCTAGCTCTGCCTTGCACCCTGATCCAGCAGTAAGGATTCAGAGGTTCTTACTTTATGCGACATCATGACTCTGACTTTTTTTTTCTGTACAGTGTACAGTCTCGGCACTTTCCACCTCAGGAAGGGATGAGTTTGCCATTTCTTTGGGCTCATTTCCACCAAAGGACAGAGCTAGGACAGGGTTGGAGATCATTCATTTTTTTGCAAATGCAGCCAGTCTGTTTGGCCCCAGCCTCCCAGCCTTGATGGGCAGAATCCGGACTCCATGAAAAGAACTACATCCTTAACATTTGATGTCAAGTAAAGGTTGGCTGCCTGGAGATTCTTCTAAGCATCTGTGGATAAGTCCAAACATTACGATAGCAATAAGAGAAGCCCCCACCTTGATGTCGAGTCCTGGATCAAGTTGATCACCTACCCTGGGCAGACAGAAGGACTCTGCTCCGTCACTCTGGGACTCCGGGTGGGCCTGCCCCCTTTTCTTTCACATGCACGATAGTGATACATATACATCTGACATGAAGCAGAACAAAGCATCCTAATATTTAAGATACCCACACTTGAATCTGACATTTCAGAGGAAAAGGTCAGTCTCTGCACTTTCATCTCTCTCATTTGGTAATAACCTTGAGTGGAGCCCTCTAACTCTTGCAGAGCAGACATACCCTCAGGCACTTTCAGGTCAAAGATGACTTTGAAAAGTGCAGAGCATTCACAGTGAAAGTCAGGGTTAAGTGTGTGTAAAGCAGTGGAACCAGGTTGAGTGATGGCCAGCCAGAGGAGCTGGATTCTTTTTGCTATGCAGGTTAGAAAGATGCCTTGCTTTTTTGTCTGTCTTTATCCATCCAGTGTCATGGGGATATTGGCTTTGAGTTGGGTCCTCTTCTTGACTATCTGGTGCTGTTTCATGGTGACACTCATCTCAGCACACCCCAACTCCCTCCTTTGAGGGTGCTGTTCTCTGCCTGGTCTTCTTGGTCATCTTGAAAGTTAAGAAGGGTCACTCTTCTCAACAGGTGTACAAAATAGTCACAGCTAGGATCGCCATATTGATATCGGAAACTCTTGGCTCTTTCACAGGGGCCTGTAATGAATATTTATAGCTAGCCAGAGCCAAGTCACGCCCAAAGACCCAACTACCTGCTGTCAGATCTCTATTCAAAATCTACTGACTCTTTGCAAAAGTCAACATTTTCAAGCAACAGAGAAGATGTTGACTTAATAAGATGTGGCAGGTACACCTAGGAAGTACCAACTCCGAACATGTGGTAACGTTTAGTGTTGAAATTAGTTTTGCTCTTCGTGAAGGTTCTGTGTTTATTTTTTAAAGTAAGCAAGGAACTTTCAAGTATTTTACCTATAAAAGTGGTAGGATTCTTGGACTCTTTGCAACAGCCCTGTAGCATCCTTGGATACTGCAGTCACCATTCTGAAGAAATGGAATGTAAAGTCTCTTCTTCCTGGTCAGTCATGGGGGCAAGTGCAGATTGTCATCTGGTGCGTTCATGGCATGGATCACATTGAAAGACATCTGTACACGTTCGGTTGGCTGCCAACACTTCAGCCAAGAGAAGTAAACTTGATTTCCCTTCAGGGCATAGTTACTGGAGCAAAGGACATGGTAATCCCAATCTGCTTTCTCCTCATTTGGACATGAGATAACTTCTCTCCTTCTGGTGCTATATTTTGCCTCTTTCTGTTCACTGGTCAAGGTGGCAAGGAGGGGGATCAGAGAGAAAATCCCTCTCAAAGATTGGTGTCATTCTCTCCTTTGTGTCTTTCATTAAACATGGCCTGGGGATATCTACCTCAAACTGAACAAGACAAAAAAGCAACCTCCTTTCTCAAACTGCCTCAAACCTGGCCGTGTTCATCACCACTTCTGCAACTATTAGTAATCCAGCCATGAGGCTTGCAAGGAGAAGATGTTGACTTAGTTCTGCAGGCCCCCAGGGCACTGCAGGTGACTTCCACTTGATTTTTAACAGGTGGCTTCCATGCTTCCTTGTTGTGATCCTGGTTACCTGTCTTCTATCACACACTTTCAGTTTTTACTTCCTCCCTGTTTGGAAGCATGTTTCCAGTGCTGATGTCATGTCTTCTAGGTTGTCTTAGATTTCCTGTTTGGTTTTTCTTTTGGAGATGACACTGCTTGTTCAAAAAGTTCTGTGGTCACAGGATTCTGAGCAGAACCCAGAGATCTATTCCGTTCTGTATGTTTCAAGAAGGGGTGTGGTTATGTCCCTGTCTTCTTGCTTCTTGAGTCTTGACCATGTCAGGGGTCATTACTACCTTTATGTCTGAATTCTTGGTGAGCCCAGAAAAGGTATGTCTGGACTCACTCCACCCAGTTAATTCCAGTGCAACTGACCAGAAGCGAGTTTAATGGAAGCTAACATTTAATATTAAGTGTACCTGGGTTTGGGTGAGAGCGGTGATTGGGCTCTCTCCAGACTTCAGATGCAACACCTGCCATCGAAGAATCATTTTCTCAAAAATAGCTACTCAGTGCATATTTGCACAATGACCTTGTGGGTATCACAGCCATGCTCTTATTATCACAATTCGCACCTTCTGGGCAGGAACAGTCTTTATTGTCTCCAAAACCAGATCAGTTGACTTTAGGAACATGCAAGAGGAGCTTCCATGATGACCTTTTTAGTTGTGCAACTGAGTCATAAAATAGAGACGTCTGCGTCTTCGATGGTCATGCCCAAACTTCATGGGACATGGCGCCCTGAGTCGCAAAGACATTCTCCCATTCCTGCCGTGGTGCCCCCAGTTCTGCGTTCCAAACCCGAGTGAACCTAAGAGAAGCTGAGATGATGTCTCTCTTGGCCTCCAGGCGTCCTTCACTCTCATGTGGCATGTTGATGCCACTGAATACCTTCCTCGGTGTTCCAGAGAAATATCACCTGATCTGAGAATGCCCCCAGATGCCTGCTCTCTGTTTGCCCCACCACGTGCCTCTAAGATTCCCACATTTGCTCTGACACAGCTGCTGGGACACCTTACATGGATTCTGAGACATGGTGGAATGCTTCTAAACATTGGTGTTGAGCAAATAAGTGGTAGTTATGTCTGCGAATGAGTCGTGTCTATTTAAATTGAAAATGTGCCAGCTGTGTTTACATCATTAGGACCCAACTTCCCAATTAAACTGTTGATACTATAAATATAGTACACAAGTGTCTTAGGAAAGAGGCTGACATCAGCATTCTTCGTGTGGCTGGTCTCCCCAGCTCTGAGAATCTTCCACCTCACGGCAGCTGCCGAAGAGGCAGAGATGTGAGACCCTTTCAGGGCAGATGCTGTCATGGTTCATTTAGGGGAGGACTCAGGCTCAGCTTGCTTTTGATTGGTTCTGTCTCAGCCAGATC
Source organism: Solenodon paradoxus (assembly GCA_004363575.1). Classification (NCBI taxonomy): domain Eukaryota; kingdom Metazoa; phylum Chordata; class Mammalia; order Eulipotyphla; family Solenodontidae; genus Solenodon; species Solenodon paradoxus. The sequence continues at coordinate 50,793 of RJWH01001327.1, forward strand.
TGGCTTGTGAGGAAGTGTGTTTCTATTGACTGCTTAGAGAATGTTCCAGAGGACGTTGCCTCATGCTTGGGAAGAAGCCCTTTGCCATCCATTGGTGTGCTTTGAGGCTCTTGGTCCTTAAATAAGTAGCAGAGCATCCAGGTGGCCTGAATCCTCTCAGGAAGTTATTTTAGAAGTAAAGCTCCAGAGGAGTTCACAAAGCCAGAAGATTTTTTTTGACTGGGAAATTCAGTTCACCTTTGAACAGCAAATCCTTCATTTTCCAAATCTGAAAGTTTTCTTCTTCTACATTTAATGATTTTCTCTGCCTGCATCCGGGGCACTGAAATACTCTGTAGAATATTCTCTTGACCTAAAGAATATTTGTGTATCCACAGACTGCAGGTGAAGCAGATTTTGTCCATTGCATGTGCTGGCGGGTAGTCCTCTCTGCTGGTTGAGCCTTTTCTCCGTGTCTCTGTCTCCTTCTACTTCTCTGTGAGGCAGAGACACACTTCTGCTCAAGAGGAAACCCCAGCTGTAGTGCACTGTCTGGGCACATCTCCTAAGGGGTGGGCACATTTTTATGATCCAGGGTGACATCCATTTGGGGTTGCTGGCCACATTGTCAAAATAATGTCCATTTCTAGGTGCTGAGCTATTGACATTCAGCTGGAGTATGCATACTTTTTCTAGAAGGTTCATCCATTTCTGTGCCCCAGAGAGCAACCGTGAATATTCCAAATACTCCTTTTCTTGAATCTTTTGAGGTCTCTTGATGCCCCCTCTCTGCGCCTCCAGTATCCTCTGAGTGGACCCCACATCTCATGTCCGATGAGCTGCCCCCCAGTTCTCCCTCTGCTAACTGTCCCCTTTCTGTCACTCTTCTTCCTCCCAATCATCTGTCATCTTCTAGGAGTGGCTGCTTATGGCTTTCTACAGGGGGATTGGCAGCCTCCAAAATCTCCCAGGTTACTACAGGATGCAGTACAAATCCAGGATGTAAAACCAGTGGCATGATTTTTTTTTTAAGCTCCAAACAGGAAAAAGAGGCTGGAAATGTGACTTTATGCTGCTTATGTTTATATTCACTCATAAAGCGTTTGCTCTCCTTCTGCCTCAGGGTAAAATTATCCATCTCATTTTGTCCAGGGTCGTGCCCCGTGCTTTTCCGCCACCGTCTTCCCCCTGCAGGTACATCGATCAGACATATTCCAAAAATGCCCACTCGACCTCAGGCGAACTAAGAAATGGGTCCCACGTCAGGGAGGAGGATTTCGGATCACCAGATGCTTCTGGTCTTAGGGTCCCTGTTCCCCTTATTGAAGGGTGAATTCAGGATTGCTTGACGTGCATTAGGATTTGATTTCTCACCAGACTGAGCAACTGAAAAACTACAAGGCACTGTCATTGCACTTGAGCATTCGATATCAAGTATTTCATGAAGTCTAAGCACCCCCCAACTAGTGCAGGGGAGAGGGATTCTGAGACACCTGAAGTGTAAATGTGACAAAGCACTGGCCTGGGCTCCCTGATGTATTTGTAGTCTGAGATTTGGCTTCTTGCCTTGGAGGCATTGGCTGGCTTCCACTTTGCAGAGAAGCTACCCATGCTCGCTGTCGAAGGTCTTTCTCTGGGTTCACCCACATGGAGACTCATCTTGAGCGAGCTTCCTTTCCACCCAAGGAGTCGTCACCGCCATGCTAGTGCCCCTGACTGTGATGGGTGTCTCGGTGGTGGACCCTGTTTTTTCTGTCTGTCCCTTACTCTCCTCTGTGCTCTGAGCTTTTATGGCAGTGAACAGCCCAAATCCTCCACGTCATGGTCACGCTGGGCACTGTCCTATCAAAATCCCACTTTACCCAGGGTATTTCTGCTGGTGGCTAGGGACGTCTCCTAGGAAGGTGAGTATAGGTACCTGTCATTTTCCATCTTTACTGCTCAGTGCCTGGGAAAGCATTCATGCCCACAGCAAAAGGAAAACACAATGGACCCCTTGGTTACCGATTTTGTGCCTGGTCCTAGATGAGACTTCGTCGAGAGTGTCTCCCCACAGATGGAAATAGTCTGGGTGGCTGAATCTTCTCCTGGTTTAAGCATGTCATATAATGACAGACAATGACAGGCCTAGAGCCTTGATATTAAAGGAGCAGAGAAAGGCTGACTCGGGGAATCGTTACTGATGTGCATGATATGATTGACTCCATTTCTCTTCTTGCTTATAAAATATTTCTATTTCTTTGCAGCAATTTGGTAAAATCTTAGATGTTGAAATTATTTTTAATGAGCGAGGCTCCAAGGTAAGCCAGTTGATTCACTTTAGAATTGTGTAGTTTATTTTACATGTTTGTGATGCATTATGGGAAACAACTGCACTATTTTAATCAGCGCACTGTGCAAAGACCGGTGAGCGGGACTCCTTCAGAGTTTCCCAAATGGTGGGAGAGACACTGGGCTCCATTGAAAATGTCTACGGGGGTCATTTAAATTCGCTGTTTTCTATCTATCTCTATCTATTTATCAAGTTTCCAGAGAAAAATTACCATGCTTAAAAAATAATGTTGCTACATTTTTGTTTTGCAGTGATAATTATGTTCTTTATATTAAAAAGTGAGTTGATAGTCTCATGAGCAGGTAAATATGTGATTATTCTGTATTAATAAAGTGCAGTTCTTTTCCTGGGATGTAGGGGAGAAAAATCTCATATACACCAACCTTTTGAATACAATTGTATTCGTTCGGATGTTTACCGATCCACATTTTCCAATGTGCCGTTGCTTTGAGTTCCAGTATCCCTAGGAAACAAAAGTTGAAGTGGATTTTCCTAGAGCTGAATGTGTTAGGAAAAATCGACAGGTGACAGGACTCAGCCCCTTCAAGACAGAAAGGTGTTGGGAGGAAGACATAGACTCTTCCCATACATCCTCTGTATCAGGGTCAGTTTAGTGAGGTGCCCAGTCCAGCTGCCTCAGCATCCCCGGCAATCTTTTCAGCCCCGTCAGGACCCATTGAGCCAGACACCCTGAAACTGGGGCCCAGGTGTCCGTATCTTAACAAAGCCCCCAGGTCTGTCCTTAACTTTATCAACATGGCCATGTCTCTCTGTTTTACACAAAAGCCAGTGCTTTTCGTCTGAAAGCAAAACCCATTTGTGTATTTTGCGGCTGTGAAAGTGTCCTCTTTCCACCTGCACCCACAGAAAACCAAGGGCGCCAGCAGAAACCACCTTGAGAAAAGCCAGGCTTGAGGCTTGAGGCTTGGTGGCAGGTAGAGTGATAAGGGGGGATGTTGTCTGGGCCTGGGGTGTTGACCTCAGCAGCAGAAGGTGAGCACCTTGAAGGCTCCGTGTGTTTCCTGGTCACCGTCCCCCAGTTGTCAGGAATCGAGAACTCCCTGCATTCCTGGCCTGTGAACGTGGATATCAGAGAGAAAGTGCGGACCAGATAAAAACACCGGTTTTAGTGCCATCACTTTCCTGACTCGTCTGGGGTCGGTCAGGATCCAGAGCAGTCACTCAGAAGAGCCGGTGTTCTCTGAGGGGACCAGTGCCAGCTCTGGAGTCCCCAAGCCACCTCCTCCCATGCCTTGAACCGTCCGTATCTCCTCCATCCTGTGGAGATAAACCCAATAGGACAATGCCTTTGCCCCTCAGGAGAAGAATCCAGTGTTCTCTTTCTGACAGCCAAAAGGGTGTTGATGTGCTGGCTGCATTTGGAAAAATCAATCCATTATACTCTGGTTCTGCGAGTTCAGAGACCTGTTCATTTGTCTATAATTTCAGATATTTTATCATTATTCTTCTAATACATTGGTCATTTGACCTCTAGGCGGGGGGCAAAATCAGCTGGTGCTCAGCCTCCTGTATGAAAATCATCACAGGCCCGATCTCTGTACCTGCAAGCAGGTGTGCTGAGATGACAATGTGCCCCTCTTCACTCTCTCACTCGGGCCCAAAGTGTTCTTGGCAGAATGATAGAAGATGACCTAGAATGTTGGCCTACGTTTGCTTCTAATCCTGGCTCGGTGGCATTATTACTTCTTAAGTTCCTTTTTTTTTTTTAAGAAAAATGTATTTCATTGGTGTTTTATTTTGTCACTTTTGCCAGTTGGAAAAAGCGATCTAATTCCTTTCGAGAGCTGTTTGGGGAAATTAGAAGAATATCATTTGCTGTTCTGAAGGTGCAATGGAAGCGCTATTTTTAAGACTCCTTCCGTCATCCCCACGATTAGTCTGTCTCTGGGGCTTCAGGAACAGGCCCATTTAGTTTCGCTGCATCCAGACTGACTTTGGAAGCTGCCTGTTAGAGTCTCTTTTTGTTGGACTAGGAAGCATCAAAAATAGCCTTTCTCGAAGGGCGCGCTGCCTGGGACAGAGGTGGTCTTGCCTGTTGGAGGTGTCGGGGTGGTGGAGCCAGGGAGACCGGCCAGTGGGAACTTCTAAAAGGGCAGTGGCTGTCACAGGGATCTCTTTGAGTCTTGACATTATCATGGGAAAGGGCCTTCTGGAAAGAAACATTTCCATTGGGATAGATGAGAAGTCTGAACTGTGGTTGTGACCTTACTGTCATCACATGGGGTGGGAGAGCCCACCAGGAAATGGGTGGACCCTTGAGAGCTGGGATCCTACCCTCTGACCACCGTCATTGGGGGCAGTCCCCATGGCAGGTGGCTCAGCGTTCGGTGAGGTGGCTCCGTGTTCTGTAGGTCTCGGGGTGTGTGTGTGTTTGTTCCAACACCTGTACACACAGGTCGTATTCAGGGCTCTGGGACAGACGACATAAATAGTGCATGTCTGTATGAACAGTGGATAGAGGAGGGAAACACTTGTCCAAAGGGGAGGTCAGACATGACAGTTAGAGGTGAGCAATCCCGTACTTGATTTCCCCTTTTAAGAAAGAGGAGACTATTTTGTTTAGATCCAAACTCTTTTAGTTGGTGGATACAGCCTCGATATAGCTGCTTAAAAATCTACCCGCAGTCTGGTGATGGAAGTCCTGGTTTTATCCACGTCCACCACCTGCATTCACCTGAGCTGGCAGAGGTGTGTCTTGTCCTCATCGCGCTTGCTGAGAGCAGATCGCTAGGACAGACACACCGGCAGTGTGGCGAAGGGAGCGGCTGCTGAGAGTCCAGACAGGTGGGTCCGTTGTGTTTGAAGGAGGCAAGGCTGCTAGAAAGAAGGACAATTGAAACTGAAAGTGAAGATGAGTGAGGATTTTCCAGGTACGGCGAAGAAAGCAGGTGTCCCTCCACCACATGAGCAGGCGTGACTGGGAGAAAGCAAGAGGCAAGACTGATTGGCCCGGGAGCCTGAGCCTTTAGACTCTGCTGGCACCCCCTCTTTGAAAGGGGGGTTCTGTGCCTCAGAACCTGGAAGTACTGGGCTTTCACAGAAAAAATAAGCCATCTGTGCTGTCTTATCCTGATGCTTTGGGATCTCTGTTTAAGATCTAAAACATTGTATTTGCGTTGATCCCAAAAGGGAAGATCTCCCCTAAAAATAACAAGGCTGAAAGGACTTGGATACAGAAAGGTCAGGATCTACGATTCACCGTAAGTCTTTAAAGTGAGTCAGTCACGCCGGTCGGGCCATCCATACTGGAGTTGTCATGACCTGGTCTGGTGACCCTGTCGTCTTCCCATCCTGGGGGCTCACATTCCCAGCGTCTTCTTTCTAGCGCCCCACTGGGGTGCACCTGGAAGCCATACTTCTCCTCCGCAGTTGGGGTCCCTGCCTCCATCTTGCTCTTTAAGGGGATCCCCCTGGTGAAGGCCAAGCCCACAGTGTTTCTCCCTCTTTTCAAGGCTGTAATGAAAATATTCAGAATGCTTTTGAGAATGACCAGTTGTGATTCCCTTGAGATAACTGTTGGAAAGAAAGGGCCTCCGCACCTGCTTTCAAGTTGCTTGGCTTCTGAGCTTGAGAGAATATGTCCCTGGAAACACCAGTCTTGGGCTCCCTGCAGATGGAGCAGCTTCCCGGAGGGGAATTCTGGTGCTCCAGCAACCCAGGGACGGATGGTCTCTTCCCTGGTGGGGCGGGGCGGGCAATTCTCCATTAGAACAGGTCGCAGAGTCTCTTTGGTTTTGGATGACTATGTTTGGAGCAAGGTCTTCTGATCCCCACCTTGTCCAATGTCATCAGGCCAGCCGCTTGAGAGGAGATGTATTGAGGAGCGAGAGGGGAAGAGAGAAAAAGAGGAGGAAGAGGAAGAGGAGGAGGGCAGAATGTGATGAGAGTAGGAATGAACCCAAAGAATCAGTAGATCATCTTTGCTTAAAAACAAAGTGAGAACTGAAGAATGAGTGGACTCTACTGTACCTCTTTCTTAGTTGATGGCCTTCCCTTGGGAGTCACAGTATGTTTCTGTCACCACCTACTTCCCTGTGTGACGTGCATGTGATGCTTTAAGGCCAGAGTGGTTTGCCGTGGGTTCTGACTCGCGTCTCTGAGATCGTTAGGGCAGCGGCGCAATGTTCAGTTCCACTTGGGTGCCTTCTGCTCTGGAAGGACATCAGATGTGCATGGCCTCCAGGATAAGACATCATAGCCTCATCTTTCCAAGTCGGTCTGTCTGGATTCTCTCTCCTCCCTACTGAGGTCATTGACCGCAGTGCAGCTGGAGTCCCTATTAAATGTGCGACCTGTCGTGACTGCTCATGGGGTAAACTCAGAGGTGGGAGAGAACACCGCGTGTGATTGCGATGGTGGCCTGTAGTCAAAGATACAATAACCAAGTCAGATATCTACTTGTCTCCAGCACTCACCCCTGCGTAGGTTACTCTAGAGAAACCAGCAAGCCAGCCATCTGCTGCACGTAGAGAACGGAAGCCTTCCCTTGATGGGAGAGGCCATGGGACGCCAATGGCCGGGACACACAGGTAGCATTGGGGCTGATTTCCGGGCTCTCCTCCGGGAAGCTGATCTAACAGATGTGTGGCAGGGATCAGGAATCTCAAGGTTTAGACTGCTCCCCAGCTATTTCAGGTGGGCAGCTAAGTCTGGGACCTGCAGGCCAAGAGCTGGAGCCAGCAGACAGAGACAAGCCCCAGCACTCTGTCTTCAGCCACCGAAGGGCTGTCATTTCAGAACTACGCAGTCAGCAGGTGGACTTGGGTCCCCAGCAGGGACATTCCATGTACTAGGGCCCTTCTGTTATGGAGCCTATTGCCTTACAGTCATCAAATGCTTCAGACCTATTCTCCTCACAGCTCCTCACTGTGGGGAATACTATAAAAGCTAATCCAGTCCAGTCTGCCAAATAAATAGATTTGTTTCTGGGTTTTTTTTTGTTGTTATTGATGTTGTTTGCTTTAGCATCCTGTCAAATAATCATCTACTCTAACTTGAATGCATGCACAGCTGCTGGCACCTCTGGATGAGCTCAAATTCAGACTGGAAAGTTCTCTCTTAGGCAGGACCTTGCACAACACCTCTCTGACTACACTGAGCTTGGGAAATCACATTAGTGACCTAGTGAAGGCCAGGGAGTTAGCACAAGCTGGTTATGAGTACCTGCGATGGGTCATTAGTAAGAATCTTCTACTTCCCCAACTCAGCTTCAAGCCAGGGTTTACCTGCACATGCCCTTTATGATGCACATAAAAGCCCGGACATATCACATTGTTCACCCCATGTACGCGGCAAAGACCAGAAAAGGCTGGGTAAATTTACCCTGGAATTGTTTCAAAAGGTTGGTGTATCCTTCTGAACAAGATGTACAAATATTTTTAGGGGTTTTAAAAATAATGTGTCGTATTTTCTGTGCTCTTCTCAGGAGAAGTGTCAGTGAAGTTGGATTTTTGACAATGTGAGGTTTAGTGGGCTGTGTTTTCAGGCTGCAATATGAAAACAGTCTGCCAGTGGAGAAGTCGAGGGTCTAGTCATCACCTCTCATTAAAAGGAGAAGCGCGGTGTCATTGTTTTCTACCGGCTGGCAGGACAAATGAATAACAGTGTCACATCTTGAGTTGACCATCTGTGTACATGTCCCTGCTCAGCTGATAAAGCGGTCGGGGGAGGTGACAGGTTCAGAAGCATGTGTGCTGCTGGGAGGGGGGAGGGCACCAGTCCCCAAACCTGACTCGAACTGTTTTGCATTATTAATCAACTGATGTTTATTTCTATTCATTTCATGTGATTATTTTATTTATTAGGTCAAAGAGTTTAAGATTGGTTATTTAAAAAAAAAAAAGGTCTTTCCTTTTTTTTTATTTTTGAGGCTTCTGATTTTTTATTTTTTGAGAAGTAAAGGCTGTAGGATTGACAACTTTGAATAACCCTGAAAACTGCATGAAGACGAGATGCTCTTAAAACCACATGGCATGACTGTAGGCAACGTTAGACGATTTTGGCATTCATTGTTGAATTTGGTGCACACGTTTCTTTTCTTTTATTCTTTATTTGCATGTCAAGAAAGTGGTTCCCTTTTTTATTTTCCTCGTTATTTCATTTTCTTCTCTGTGACGACACGACACTGTAAACTTATTTTGATCTCATTTTCTTTCCGTTAGATTTATTTTCCTCTCTAGTGACCTTTAGAAAGGTATTTGGGGGTATCGTGCTTTGAATTCTTCAGGGGGTACAGCTAACGGGTGACAGGAAAAACCAAGCAGATCTTGTTCCCATGTGTCGCTTACTGATTGCACATCTCAGTACCTGGAAACTTTCTCTAATTTGCATGTTACAGAAGTGCGGGCAGGACGGGAAGTAGAACTTACAGCGAGAACGTGACACAGGGGTCGTTGACTGAAATAATAATCTGCATGTTGTTTTCCCTTCTCCCGCTGCATGCAGGGATTTGGTTTCGTAACTTTCGAAAATAGTGCCGATGCGGACAGGGCGAGGGAGAAATTAAACGGCACCGTGGTGGAGGGCCGTAAAATCGAGGTGCATGTCCCAAATATTTGCCTTTCATCTTTTTGATAAGTGTCTGCTTCATGCTCATTTGTTGTTCAGATGCATCATATGTCTTGTATGTGACCCCGTCCCCTTCTCATTGTTTATAGATGCATATATTCCGTGTATGGATCTATAAAAAGAAAAACTGGCCTTACTTTTTTTTTTTTTTTTTTTTTTAATTTTACTTGATGGTGTTACTCTTATTACTGGTCTAAGGTGGATGGCCAAAGAGAGACAAAAGAAAGGTTAATCGGAAAGTCTTTTTTTCTTTCTTTTTTTTCTTTTAATTTTCCATGTTCTAGAGTCCACGGGGGTGGTCCATCCCCACCGCCAGAGACAGTCTTGCCACACAAAAAAAGACAGAGCTGTTTCTTTTCTTTTTTTGGTTCTTTTTTTTTTCCTTTCCTTTTCTTTTTTTCTTTCCATGGCAGGGGTGATGAGGGATCCACAGTGGTGTGCAAATTCTGCCAAATTTGGAAAAAAAAAAAAATCTATATAACCTTCGGGGAGCCACAGCCAAAACAAAAAAAACAAACAAAAAAAAAAATGAGAGGTCTTTGTGCTCGAACCTTTCATTTTTTTTTTTTTTTTAAGAAGCCAGTTGGAATCTTTGTGTGCTGTGGCTCATAAGGCAAATCACCAAACAGGATTTCCTGTTCAGTATCGAGCCCCTTTTCACAGAAAAGAAATCAATGCGAAAAGACCAAGATTCAGAAGCGACTTTTTCTAACCACTGGATTTTCCTCAATGTGGCGACAGGGTCCTATTAGTTCAAAGAAAAATAAAAAAAAAAAAAATTTTAAGATAAAAACCAGGGAAAAATGCTTTAGTCTTTGGAGTAAGATATTGCATATTTTGCCTTTCATTCTCCCCCTCGGCGTAGCGCTTAGGCCCCTCAGCAAACTCTCAGTAGCCATGGTAACTGACTGTACACAAACACTTGCTGCCAGTAGCAGTGAATGGTAAGTGGTGGAGCCCGTCCACCGTGTCACGCATTTAGTGCTGATCTCTCTCTACATATACTCTCTACCACGTGAATTTTTTTGACTTGTCGTATTAAGTTTTCCTGATGCTCTATTTTTTTTGGATATTGGTACGCCTGTAACTGAGTGTACGTTCTGAGCTAGCCCGGGAGGCACTGACTGGATGGAGACATCACCAGTGCACATCTTACTCAGATTGTGAACTCCATACTGTGTTCAACAATGCACCCTCCTCTTCTCCTTTTGTTCCCTGTGACTTTCAAGCTTGAATGCTTTTGTTAATTCTTGCGATGTCAAGGCTCTTGTTCCCCGTGTTGAATGCTGTAGCTGCTGCTTTTCCAGCGTCCCCCCTCCCCAGAGTGCTGCACACAGCTACGACCTGTCTGTCCCCTTTTTTTGACATTTATGTTCCCTTGTACCTTGTCTCTTCCCTCTTCTCTTCCACTGCATGTCCCTTCACTTTATTTTACGTTGAGAAACTCTTGTTTCTGTGTTACCATGGAGTACACGCATGCTTTTAAATCTTCAATTATGCCGTTCGTTTTAATTTGCTTTTACTGTCTCCTTATTAAACTTTTAAATGATATGACATTGCCTTCTTGAAATGATTTGTCAGTTAAAATGGTTATGAAGTAAATGTAATTATAAAATGTCTGATTTTGTTATGCACCTATGGCCTTTTATAAATTAAAGTGCATTTTAGTTGTTGTTTTGATTTTCGTTTAGTAAGTAATCACGGTCATAATGCATGCGGCTAATTGAACTGTGGTCCGGCCCTGGAATAGGTACTCACTGGAATTTTCTGTGTACATAGGTTAATAATGCCACAGCACGTGTAATGACAAATAAAAAGACGGTCAACCCTTATACAAATGGTAAGTAGCGATGGGCTTTTTTACAACATGCCTCTGAATCTGTCAGGTCATTTGACGGGGAATCTGTTTCCACACACCGCGTTCGCCTGGGCCTGACTAGGGCATTCTGACTGCTGACCAGCTACAGATGAATTGCCTGCATCTCTGAGATCACTTTTACAACAGAGGCAAATTGTGTTTTCAGGTGACATGCACCTGCCCATCTTCCGGTCTGTCTAGAACAACTCCCATTCGGGATTGAGAGACCATGTTTCTTTGCGAATCTGTTGGACCATTGAATTCGAGGTTATTGTTAGAAGTTGATGGAGGAGAAGGGAGATTTCATTTCTTTCTCTGAATCACACCTCCTCATCGACGAGTAGTCATTCTTGGAAAGGTGTCCCCAGAACTTGGTTCCGGCTTTGAGTCTTCTCTGGGGCTATGAGGCTTGGCTTGGAGCTGCCCCCCCACCCCCACTGGCACTCTCCCTAAGGGACAGCAGCCCATGTGGGTGAGTGTGACCTCAGCTCCACTGAGGGTCCACAGACACACGTGGGCCCCGGAGCCTGTGGTGGACGGCAGACCCGCTCCAGACCAGGCGTTTCTGTTCTTAGAGGAACTCTCAAAAGTTCATCATAAAAACACACATAGATAGTAAGAACCATTAAAAATGTTCATTTTGATTCTTTTATGCTTCTCAGGATAAATCTCTCTTAGGATATAGGGCAGACAGCTGCTGATGCATGATCACTATGCACTTGTACCAGAATTTGATGTCATGCGCTAAGTTAAAGCTTCCCTGGAACAATGTGCCCCTTCAAATGAGCAGAAGGGAGACTCTGAAGGCCCCTGTATGGAGAGAACATTTGTAAATGACAAATTATATATGTAGCGTGAGTTCAACTCAATGGCACCAAGATGCTAGCAGTTGGGTTGAATTATAAGACTGGAAGATAGAGTGTCCTCGTTTTATAGGTTTTTTAAAATATATATATATATATATATATATAAACTTATTACTAGCATAAGGGAAAATGGATGGAGTTTTCCATTTTAACATTTTAATGAGACATGGAAATGTGAACATACAGGCTCAATAAAAAACAAGAAAGAACATTAAAAAAAGCCTAAAATGTATTTTAAATGACACTGCTGTCCCCTTGGCCTTCTGTCCCTCACCCCTGAGGACACTGATATATATTGATAGATTGATATATTAATTTGCATTTTCAGGTGGTAAGTATGTAGTTACTACAGGTTTCTTTTTATGCAAACAATATCATGGTTGACATATCATTTTTAATTGCTTTTTTTCATCCATCACTGTGGAGTTCTCTGTTAATACATAGAGACCACATTCATTCTTTTTAGTGGTCTCATAAGATGGATGTTGGAGTTTATTTAGCTCTTCCATACTGAATGATTGACATGTAAATGTTCTTTCTGCTACGAAGAGCATTAGCATTTGATAGTTGTTTTTGTTGCGTTTTCTCCTTTCTGGACACAGTAGCCTCCAGTTTGGCTCAGTCTGTTTTTATTCTAAAAAGGAGCACCATGAACCAGAGAGATTCCTTCACTTCGATAGGGATCTCAGCTGAAAATCCAGAAGTTCTTTATTCCACTGGGCCTTTCCCAGGTCACAATTCAAGACTTAGCCTTAAATGGCATCGAGAAGTTTCACAACAGACGTTGCCCAGTGCTGGAATGAAGTCAGATTCTGATTTAGTTGTTATGAAACCTTTCTACTTGGATAAAGTCGACAACCTTTCACACTCAGAGAGCTGGTGCTTGGTGACAGCCCCCTGACTATTGAAAGTCTCTTTAATTATGGAGCAGTAATCGCGCACGCGTGTGCGTGTGTGTGTGTGTGTTCACACATCTGCACCGTGGCTCCTGAGTGAGAGCATCAGAAGTGAAAGCCGAGAAAGATTCTTTAAGCCATATGCATGCATGTTTATTTTATGGAAAAACCATTGATCAGTGTCATCCCAAAGGCTAAACACTGGACTTCTGGGATTTAGGGGCATAATTCTAAACCCACTCATTAATAATCACCATTTCTGGACCCTGTGGTATTATGTTAAGTAGTTCAATGCAACGGGCTCATGAGAAATTCTGTAAAGAAGACACTGTTATCCCCATGTTAAAGGTGATAAAACTGAGGCCGGGCCAGATGAACACTAGCAAAGTCTTTTCCTTTTCTTCTAAAGTAACAGGTTTTTGTGGCCATGCTGGGTGTATGAGCCAGTCACCTACTCCCTGACATCCTCTGGAACTGCACTCAGTGTCAGCTATGATAGCAAAAGGATTCTGAAATGGGAAGGCCCATGTTCCTGTCAGATGTTGGCACACACTCCCACATCCCATCCAGGGAGCTATGCATTCTCAGTTCCCAAGAAGAAATCATTTGCTTCTCCCATTCATGTTCCCAAAGGGAAACACTTAGAGAAACACTTAGAAGGGAAACACATCACATGAAGTGAGTTTGGGGTCCTACGGGGTACACAGGTCGCCATATCAGAATTGACTGGAAAAAAAATGGTGAGTCCTAATTATGTAAGGGATGGTTGGCTTCCCCAGAGGAGATTATGGAGACCTTGATATTCAAAGAAAAGTAGTCTTCAAGTATTTTCCTGTCCTTCATGCAGTACAAATACATTTTCCCATAAAACTGCTCCACAACGTAAGTAAAAATATATGGGGCGATCTCAGGTCCTTATTTTTAAAAAAGGATATTAATACTACAAGAAGAAGGAAGGGAGGGAGGGAGGGAGAGAGGGAGGATAGAAAGAAGGAAGGAAGGACTATGTGAGGTGATGAATGTATTAATTGACTGTGACGAATATTTCACAATGGACACATGTATCAAGTCATGTTGTGCCCTTAAATGTGTTCACACTTTTAATTGTCAAATATACCTCAAGAAAGCATGAGCAGCAAAAGAGAAGCTGTCAGAACCAATAAAGGCATGCAGAACTGAGAAAAATAAGTGATCATTGAGATTCATTCATTAGCTACCTAATTCATTCCTCTCAAACCACCCGAGTGATGCTTCAGCAAATCGCAAACTGCTGGAGTCATCAGATTTTGAGGTCATCTTCAAATGGTGAAATACAGCTACCAATGCCAGATGGCATGTGTGCCTTCCTTCAGTCCTGTATCCAACACAAGTTTCTGCTGCAGCAAAGTGTCCCATGATGAATAAGGATGGACCTAAATGCAATGAGACACTGGGCAGGGGACTCTGGGACCATAGTGACACCATCGCCAAGGAGGCAGCTTTCGTTTCCTGGACAGCTGACCTCAGATGGGAGGCAGGACCCTAGAGGGGTCTGGAAATCCTGCCCAGCAGACTGGTCTACTGGGAGGTAATGGGGTTCCTTGCTCCGTTTGTCCCAAGGACACCTCTTCTCAGAGAGGAGCTGGCCCTGACTGTGCTCATTGGAAGTCAGATGTTTGCTCTGCAGCACAAATTAAGAACCAGGTCCTGGGTGTTGGAGAAGCATGGGTGTTGGGTGTAACTCTGTTGTTTCCTTAGCTCTTAGGAAGGGTGAAATCCGAACACAGAGATCCTAAACTATATAAAAAGGTAAACTTTGTGCCTTTCACTGGTTATTGAACTGCAGGCCAGTTGTTTCAGCTCTCCAAAATCTCCCTTTATCAGGTGGGTAACTAGATCTGTTGGGACCTATGGTCAAGGGCATTTATGATTAGTGTGGGAGATAAAGTGTCCAACACAGTGCCAGGCAGACAAAATGCCCTCAATTTTTAATTACATAGCAATCTCAGTAGTAAGCAGCTATCTTGTTTATTTCTTCTTCTCCATCTCTTCCTCCTCCTTCTCCTCTTCCTCCTCTTCTTTCTCTCCTCCTCCCCCTCTTCCTCCTCCTGCTTCTCTTCCTTCTCCTCCTCCACTTCCTCCTCCTGCTCCTCCTCTTCCTCCTCCTGCTTCTCTTCCTTCTCCTCCTCCTCCTTTCTGCTATAGATAGTGAATTGAATTTCATGATAAACATACTAGTTTCAGGATCAACTCTTCAGATGCCCCCAGGGGTTGGGCAGAGGTCAAAATAAATGAAGGTCTGAGACATTCAAGTGTTGAAGGACTAGCTTTTCTTTTCATAGAGAATAAAGCAACCTGTTTCTATGCTGGAAGAAAGAACAGTACAACAAGACAAAAGCATTTCAGTGGAGTGTGTCCTCCAAGCCAGGCAGACAGGAGCGGACAGCGATGACTGGCTAACTGGGCGCTTCCTGGGTGTTCCCTGCTCACTGCCAGTAAATGACTCCATGAGAGTCCAGAATCTAAAGTTGTCATTTCTGTCCACATTTCAAGAGGACCAGACATTCTGTCTTCTAGATGCGAGCTCGTGTTGGCAGTGACTACAAGTTGCAAATACACGTTGAGTGAGCCACGCAAAGCTCATCTGTCAGCAACACACAGCAACTTTTCATCTGGGTCCCCGTCCTGTCCTGTGTGACTTTCCAGTTCTCCAGCATCCTTCCTCCCTGTCTGTAGAAAGCCTTCCTGTGCTGTTTTGGAAACCGTTGTAGTCTATTTAAGGACACTTTCTAGAATGTTCCTTTAATATCCGACCCAGCAAAACCCCAGTAACGGCAGGAGCAGGTTTCTGCTGTCTACATTCAGACTTGCCTTTTACCACCCACAGTGATTGTCAGCACTGGGGTCTGGGCTTGCATCAGTCAGAGAGAAGCGGGCAGATGACTTCTGAGAAGCTGCATTTGAGCAGAGGGGACTCTCCAGCAGGGCCCTGGGTCTGAGATGAAGCAGGACCCCATTGTGTCTGTCTCTGCTTCATTAACAGCTGGATGGGGGCCCTGGGAGACTGGTGCGGTGGGCTTTACCAGCTCTTCTCCTTTTGTGTGTAAGCCTCATTGTTTGGCTTAATGTCCTTGATCAAAATCTCTGAATTTGCAAGGCCTGGGGATGTAGACAAACCGGCTGGAAATTAAAACTGGGATCATTTTGTCTGTCTGCCTGACAGGGCAGCCTCCTGTTTCCAGCAGGGTTATCCCAAGGGTCTCTTCCAGGTACTAGAAGGAGTCACAGGGACGAGAAGGCCATTTGCATGTGATTTGCATACATTTCCTGAAGCCTGCATGAGCTCTGTAGGTCTAAGGGAGTTGATTTTCAAGGACTGGAATTTTCTTGTTTTTCCCTTGAAGGCAGTCACCCCTACAGGGCGGCTTCTCCATTAAGGTCCTTCTTCATTAGATGAATGTCAGAAAGCAGGTCAGTGGAGGTTGGCAGGAGACAGAATCCGAGCCAAAAGGGAATGATCCATTAGGACAAACGGGATCTCTTTAGGGTCCTTGGCCTGAGAGTAAGTAAACATTCATAGAGTGCTATTTGCCAAACATAGTTTTAGAAGCTGGGAGTTCACATCGAATGCAGTCCTCAATTTACCATTCATGTCAGTGAAGGAAAATGACTAGAAAAGATAATTCATAACGAGAAAGAAAGAAAAAAGATAAAAGCAGGTGGTCTTAGCAGCGGCGCAGAATATGAAGCTGAGGACTGACTCCGACAGTGATCCAAAGAGGCAGGAGGGACGTGGCATTAAGCGGCAGGCCTGGGAAGACCTTGGAGACCTAAATAACCCAGGGTGATGTCGTCAAGGGTATAGAGAGCTACTCTCTGCAAGAAAAGAGCAGTGGGTACAGTCTAGAATGATCTAGAATGATCTCGGGTGGTTTTATAAAGTTCAGAATGCACTAGGTTGAGGAAAAGGGAACAGTGCAAAATAAAGAAAAGCACAGATTCGCTTGTGTGGGCTGTTGACCAAGGTAAGACTCTAAGTTCAGGAAGAAAGCTATTCACATCTGAGGAGCAGAATGACAGGTTCGAGTTGCTTTCCCACATCGCCTTAGCCACTCTGAACAGAATGGATGAGGGCAGGCGGGGAGGCAGCAGGAGTAACAGGAGAAGGTGAGGTTGAGGACTCAGTGGCCTTGAAACTTGTTTGGAAAAAGAATCGTCTTGGCCTCGGAGGCTGGCCACAAGAGGGAGAGAAATAGGATGGAAACATCTTTTCAAAGTCGAACCCATGGGATCCTCTCGTAGATCGTGCAGGGCTGGAGACGGGGAAGAATCCAGGAATTCTTGATCAAGAGTTTTGGCTTGAGAAACCAAGTAGCTGGGAATGTCACTTGCTGAAGACAGAGGCTTGCTAAGGAGTATGCTTCGGGAGAAGAGGGAAACAGAGGTTAGCTTGTCCCACCGTGTGGTTTGGAAAAGCCTTTGTTTTCCCGATGGCAGCGATGTAGCAGCCTTGTTTGGGAGCAAGACTGCTGGTGGGAGAAGGGCAGTGCCTGTCCTGGTGTCCCCACGACAGGCTGAGTTGTCCCCTTTCACGTTGCTCACACAAATTCCAGCTGGTTTCTTGTAGATGAGACCCAGGCACCTAGCTCTTAATTAGTATTTGCAGATGTGCGGTGGCAAAGGTCTCCTAAGGAAGGAGGACATTATTAATGTGTTATTTTTATGTTGAATGGACTTTTTCATGAATAGACTTAGTAAACAGGTAGGTAATTGGTAGATGGATGGATGGATATGAGAGAGAGAGAGAGAGAGAGAGAGAGAGAGGGAGGGAGGGAGGGAGAAGAGAGAGAGGTTTCTTAGCTCAAGGAAGTGAGGGAAATAAAAGCAGATGAAAGAAAAATGAGTCCTAGGCAGTCTTATACTCCTCTAAAGAATCTGTTTCTTTGTTAAAAATGAAAGACCATTGACATCTTTGAGAGCCACATCAAGATGAATCAGTGTGTCCCAGCTTTCTGTGCAAAATGAAGTATTTAATTTCAAATGAAGCAAATAAGGATTTGCTCTCCTCTTCCAGTAAAAGGAGGGTGCGTGAGCAGGCTCAGATGAAGAGCAGAAGGAAGAGAAAGAGGACTACTAAGTTAATAACTAAAGCATTAATTTCATCTGGCTCCTTGTAGCTTTCTTTGACAAACTCTAGACTTACGTGAAGGCCTAGAAAGAAAACACTAAATTTGTCTCAATAATTCTGAAACCTATTTTCAATGAGTTTGCTCTATCTGCTCTTAGACTCCAAATGAATCGAAACAGGGGTCTTAGTTCCAATCTACTCAGAATTAAGTATTTCTCTTTTTTAGCGGAATTTCAGTTGGCCAAATTAAAGTCATTTCCTGTTCTGAAATGTCTGGGACAATTTTTTATTTTTGTATCACTCTAGAAATTCCTATAAGACAAGATGCTGGAAGATGTCAGAATGAAATTTCAGAAACAGTTGGGACAGTAAGTCTGAGAATACTATGTCTTTTTGCAAGTCTGAAGTGGAGCTCAGGAGCTTTCCATGAACAAGCCTTACAACAAATGCAAAGAGAACACTTAGAAAAAACTTATCCTGAGATCATCCTGGGCGCAGTAAACCAACCAGTCTTTTTACGTTGGAGTGGAAAGGTTTAGCAAACAAAACATTCTTAGAAAGTTCCTAGGTTCAGCCAAGAGACTATTTATTGAGCGATTGAACTTTCTGTCTTAGTGTGCGACTGTGATCACATCTCACCTATTCTTATAGGTGCTACCCTTAGGAAGGACAAGAATAATGCTACCTCTCTCCCTTCAGGAACAGATTTCTTGTCATCAGAAATACCTTCCCTCACATTCTCACTTTCCATATTGCTTTTCTCAGGGCCTCTGGTGTTGGGCCCTCAAATAAGATACAGGATTCTTCAGGAAAGGCAGTACGCCTATCTGTCTATGTCTTCCAGGATATCTATAAAGACATTTTTCCTAAAGATGTATCAGTAGGGTCATGGAATGACCACTGACTCTAAAACATGGCCCCCCTTTTCAGATTGTTCCCCACATGAGGCCCAATGTCTCTATCATGCGAATAACTCTTCAACTTGCAAATAGTCATCTGTGTCCTTTCTTGAGTAAAAATAACTAAAGGGCCAGGATTCATTACACACAAAAAACTACTTCCTCCAGAACACTTGGAACATTTCAGAATTCATCTAATATGCAGGTTATTTGAAAGTTACCTTAGAGAGAATGCCTTGATTAGGAGTTTTTATGGTTCCAGAATGCACTGAAATCTGTTCCACACTTCATATATAGTGGATAAATGAGATCTTCTTTAAGACTTAAAAAGCACTTTGGAATCTTAAAGAAATCTGGGTCATCGTTAGAAATGGCAGGTATCAGAATAAGTACTGCGAAGAATCTTGTTTATGGGGCTTTCAAAACATTGTGCACTTAATGCAAAGGGCGTGTGATAGGTAACCTAGACTGTACCCGTCACTGATATATGGAGACCAAAAAACGAAAGCATTTCATGCTTCTAGAATCCTTGAGTTGGGAGAATATTAATTACCACGTATTTTCTGAATGGTTCACCTATAGCTGGTCAGTAGTTTCCATACTATTAACTTGTCTTGGCAGAAAATTGAAGAAGGCTGTCAATCTCTTTTCCTCAGTATAGTTTGCAAATAGTTCTTATGCATGCCCGAACTATATCCTCTAAATTTTAAAATAAAAAAAAAAACAAACACACCAACCCATTTTACTTGCAGTTAATTTTTCAAGGATGTAAGTTGTTGAGTCAAATGTGATAATGAAGTTTTTGTGTATTTGTTTCAAGGCTGGAAATTGAATCCAGTTGTGGGTGCGGTCTACAGTCCCGAATTCTATGCAGGTAAAGAGTTTTTCTTTGCATGAAATCTTCTTGGTCTTTCTTAAATGTGCTTTGCCTGCCCATCCAGAATGAATTTCATAAAATAATCCACACCCAGGAAATCCCTGCCCTAACAAGTTTTGAATGATTTTTGAGGCAAAACTCAAAGTGTTCTAGGCCCTTTAAACATGAAATCATGTCAATGATGTTGTGGAGGATACGTGGCGTCCCGGCTCCTTCGGACACTTCCCTTTGATTTTGCCTTAAAAAAGCTTGGAAGCTTTGTTCAAGAGCATATTGAGCCAGTGCTGAGCCACGCAGCCATCTTACTTCAATATGCTGGAATGTCTTCTTCAGCCATACATTTCCACGGGGGACATTTATTTTCCCTGGCACCGCAGAGAGCTGGCTGACTTATTCTAGTAACGTGGCTGTGACCTGGAATTGCCAAGAGAAGGGCTATCTGGAAAACTAGAAAAATCGATGATACCTCTTTCTCTGTTACTCGATTTCCCTTTGCAATTCCATTTCTCTCTGCTGTGCCTTCAACAGCATCTCTCTCCTCACCCCCTCCTTCCTTCCCCACCGACTACCATTCCCTGGTGAGAACCACTCTTAGAGAAAACCCCGCCATCAAATCTGGGGAGAGAATGACCCGGAAGCAGCAGGGCTTGAGACTTACCATCTGATTGGCTGGTCGGGGCTTGTCACTGCTGTCTTTTGTGTCCTCGCTCATCAACATGGCAGCATTTCACACCTCAGCCCCCAAGTAAATGTGATGCATGAGACCGAGGTCTTCCATGGGACCCTTGAGTCTTTCCTGGGGGAAATAAATAACCAATTGGCTCAGTTCCTTTCACTTAGTCATCTCTTGACAGTAAGTTAGACCCTTTGCTTTGTCTCCACTCGGATGGGTGTCCCAGTTGTCTCAAGCCTCAACCCCAGAGGAGGACAAAAGAACACAGGACACTCACACAACTACTCTAATACAATAACCCACTGGATTTTTTTAAACCACTGAATCTGGGAAGGCTCTTTGTGATAGCTGAGTGCTACATCTCAAATGGGCAGTGTTTCTGTTCCTATTCATGTTGGAATTTGACCACAAGGCTGGGTGAGGCCCAGACACCCTGAGAGTGAAGGGCTGTGCTGACTCTCTGAGGGAGGAGACACTTAGCACTAAGACTTGGTATCTTGTTATGGAGGAAGCCATGTCCTGAGCAGATGCACAGTGGGATGCGGACCCTGGACCCTGCACTCAGACAGCCTGGTGACATTCCTGCTCCCCTGCTCTAGCTGTGAGACAAGTGACTCAACCTCTCTGTGCCTCGGTGTCTTCACCTGGAAAGTGGGAACTGATAATAGGAACCCCATCACAGGTGTTTGCACGAACTGAATGTGTTAACATGTGAAGTTAGTATGTTGTAGTTGGGTGAATGATGACACATGAATGTCCTCCCCCACACTTCATGAAGGAAAAGTCAACCAAGAGTAGCCTGCATGTCCCACTAGATCACTACAGTCTTCACTCAAGTGCCTGTGAGGATTCGTCTTTCCTCCCCAGGCATGTCCATTCTGGGAAGTGAATTTCTGGCATCAGGGGTAAGGCAGTCTGTTTAGGGGCGCAGGTATTGCTGGGAGTGCCTTTGTGTCCAGAGCTTCAAAGAATGAATCCCCCAATGGGGTAAGTCAGACAGCAGCCTCTGTGGAATAGTGGGGGGTCCCATCTCCACCCGCAGGAGAGGACCTGTGCCCTTGAGCTTGTTTCTCAACGAAATAACGGGGTTGGAAGCCAGTCAGGAAGTCATCTGGTGAGTGGTGGAGTGCTGGGCTGTGGCTGCTCTGCTCCAGAGGAGACTGCCTTTCTTGCCCTGGGCCGCGTCACGCTGGCCATCTTGGCTCGAGCCACCAGGAAGCCACCAGGTAGTTCCACTACGTGTGATGTCAAAGCTTGATGTTTTATGAGTTAAGGAGACCATCAGACTGACTTTACAGTTAATCTGCATAATTTTTTGAACTCTAAAGCGGCCATTCAAATGAGCCCTGAGCCATGGAATTTCCATCATTGGACAAGAGGGAAAGAAAAAAGTCAAAATAAGGGTTAATATTTCCCGAGTACTTCTTGTGGTCAGGCACTCTCGGAAGCACTTTACCTAAACTAGTGTGTTTTCCAAGTGAGGCACCTGCCGTGCAAGCATGGCTCTTTTCTCTGTTGGCAAGAAGCTGGCGAGAATTTGAAAACAGAGTCTGTCTTTTCTACAACCAGGTTGTCCTGGTATTGATTTTTGATGACTATTCCAAACCATGATTCATATTAACTGCACCGTGATCGTAGATCATGCAATGCTCTAGATGCAAACCAGTTCAACAAAAGAACCCCAGAAAGATCGCTGTTCCGGATCTTTCCAACCACGACCATTGCCACCGCCATTTTCAGGCGTGTTCACTGGTTGTGTCCAGAGAAGCTTTAAGGCATCGTGACAATGGAATCATTGTTGCTGGAAGTTGCTCCAGGAAATTCGTATCTAAAGAAAGGAGGCATGGAAAAGATAGTAACTTGAGAAAGGAGTATTTGTGTGTCTCCATGTCAATATTTGGGCTTTCTGAACAATCAGATAATTTCTCTGTGTGTGTCTATACCGGAGTCTGCAGGTAGATAGAGGTCATGATACTCAGAAGTATGGGTGTAGTTGTGGGGCAGGTTTAGTAATACCAGATCAACTCCTTTGAGATAGTTGAAAGCCCCCAAAACCAGAGAAAGCAAATAGCTCACATCTAAAATTTTAGGCATTGCTTCAGAAATCGATAAATGCGAAGATACAGATTTAGCATGTATTCATTTCCCTATCCAGGTATAATTACCAATATCATTCATTTAAATACCTATGACTGTGAATGTAAGGGGACATTTAGGATTTCCCCCGGGATCAAAATTGTCTGGATTTTTCTTGCAATGTTGAAGGAGCCTCAAAGCCAAAGTGAAGACCTTGTCATTGATTTGCTTCAGATATTTAGTAGGCCAGCCTTGGATCTGCCAGAGATAGAAATCCAGACTGATTTGTCATTTCTCTATATAAAAGTTTCGTTAATGACGACTCTCATTATATCCCTTGAGTATAATTATCGATTTTCTGAAGCTTATGCAGAATTAACAGCCCAGCCTCCAATTGTCTCTCAGAATGGGGCATGAAAAGTTCACATATTTTGTAAATTAAAATCAATATTTCCAATCTCTCCTAAAGGTAATTTTCCTAATTTAGTGGACTTTTCCCTAACATTTATTTTCTCTTTTAATTATAAAATGGCAGGTTATTGATTCTCATATATAACCTCTTGACGCCCTGAGTGCATTTTTATTGCTAACTCAGGATGGTGGGGGACAGGGCGGGTGCCCCTCTTAATGATGATCTTTAATTACTTGCGGAACAGTATTAATTTGCTTTGATAAATGATGACATGCTCTCTCCCTCACACACTTTCCTGGGAAAGCATTTAAAAAGCTCTGGAAGGTCTTCCAGTTCAGGTGGATTTTCTGGACCTTTATCACATCAGCCCTGTGAGAACATCTTCACAAGCATCTCCAGGGAAAGATTTTTATAAATCAGCCTAGTCCACACACCTATAGAAATGCTCTGTGAAGAAAAGGAGGTGTTTTCCTATAAAGCAAAACAGTATTGATTATTTTTCTTAAGTCTAATCACCTACAGACTCCTTGAGGCAAGACAAGTGATGGATAAGTCAATTCAAAACAAACAAAACAAAAAGCAAATCCAGTTGGTTCTCAAGAACTTTATCCTGTGTCTACAGTCATTCCATTTTAGAATTTAATTCAACCGGAAGGCACCACATATAAGTAGGAAATCTACATGTGTCTGTTCCCGGTAACACGCCTTGAGTTATTTCGCATCATGAGACTCTAAGGGGATCTGTCCAGCTCAGCTCCCCTGTCATTGTGAGAAAGCCCCTCTCACTTCTAATAAAAAGATGAAAAGAGTGAGGTATTGCAGAAAGAATCATGATATGGAGCCCAGGAAACTGTTGATGGAAAGCTCTTTTCACCTCCATGCCTAGGTAGAGGAAAATAAAAATAAATAACAGAAGGTTACACAAAGCAGTCAGAATAGTTCTGACTCATGGTGAATGCATCGTTCTTAGCTGCCTTTCAGATCGCTGCAGAGCTCACCCACACGGTATCTCATATCTGCCAGCTCATTTGTGTGATTAAATATTCCATCGGCGAGGCTCTAAGGTGGCAAAGCTTAACAAGATTCATAAGATGCACCCCTTGAACACACATAACTCACTTCCATAGATGGAGAGTGCCCCGCCTGTAAAAGGAAATTGGAATTGAGTTAAATGACTCCTTGGGTCTTGATCAATAGGGAAAGGAAAAGATCTTCGAAGCCATGCAAACCTAAGATATCCATAGGTTCCAAGGTCAGGAAACACAACTCACATCAAAAGCAGAGACCCAGAGCAGATGGACTCAAATTCCTTGACGACAATGATGAACAGTAGTCTTGATGACATTATTATTAGGGGGCGTCTTTTGAGGGGAAGCAAACTGTGAAAACATAGTCATGAAAATGCACATTTCTGGGGGGCTGAGGATGACAGTTACCAAAGAAAGGCACACAAAGAAAGGTGACCTGGTTGCAGGTCACCTTTGAAAGGGGTTGGGTCTTGGAACTAGATTATCTTGAGATGATAGGGAACATCAGATAAGATAATGAGTGCAAAAGAACTTCTAGGTTTTAAAGGAAAATACAAATAGAATAAATTAGTGTACAGTCATGATGAGTGAATTGATTAGTGAAGTCATGATTGATTATGTGCATGACAGGAAGAACCTGGCCACATACCACATGCCTTGAGATACCGGGTTAGGTGATGGGAAAGTGAGACTCAGGGTGAAGTTAAAGATGAAGACGGAAGTGGCACTTGCACTGCTTCTTCCAAAAGGGCAGTGTATTGACCTTGGATCAGCCATTCGGCCGTGTTGGTTTTCTGCTGGCCAATGCGAACCATAATTCATCTATAAATTGGGTCAAACGAAGGCAGATGTGGGTCTCCTCCCCACTGCTCCCCACACTTGCACTTCACTGAGTCTACTCCAGTCACCGGAATGACTTCTGTCTTGCTTTATAATGGAGCCAACTTTGATTTACCACTAAGTCTAGGTGTGCAGGTCCATGAGCCACCACATAAAGGACAGTATGGGAGGCCCACCTCCATGTTTGCAATAACAGAAAGACTTTCAGCCAGACTTCTGGACGGACTTCATTCCAACCCCATCCTGCAACTGGGATCCAGTCACCTCTGGAAAAAAAAAAAAAAAAAAAAAAGGAAGCTACTCAGAAACTGTGATAACAGTGGGGTCTCTGAATCGTTTCTTTCACTGGTCAAGCGCCTTGGTTTGCAATTGGGCTCTGTCAATATGACTGGGGCCAAAGCCTACCGTGGTTGGGGTTTCTGAGCCTTTGGTACCTTAGTGTCCTGACAGGGTGCAAGGCGGGATTGAAAGGGACCCCATATGACCCTCCACCTCCTGCAGGTCCCCAAAGGACCCGCTAACACTGGACTCTAAGAGGTGGCAGGAAGGAGGTCTTGCTGAGCTGCAGTGACCTTTGAGTCAGAATGTTCTGTGATGTTTCCACATCTGCCAGATTCCGGTGCAGTGCACGCCAGTGAGCTGGAATGGGGGCATCCAGATCTGAGTCCCCAAGCAAAGGATTTTCAGCCTGGAAATGTTCTGCTTCGGAGAGTGTGTCTTGAACATCTGTTTACCTCTGCCTCCCCTTTTGGTTTCAAGACACTTTGCTTCTGCCCCGTCCTCCCCCATCTGTCTGGTCAGATTTTATTCCATCACTGTCCACATTTGGCCTCACTTTTTATCTGCCTCCTTCCCTGTCCCACAGAGAGAATGAGGCCCGGCTTTGATGGAGACTGTGGGGCGTTTTGATCTTCAATTAGGATCAGAATTTGCTTTTGTGCTAAAAACTGCATTTCCCAAATAAATTGGTTTCCATGCTTTGGCATGGAAAATCTATCTGGGAGTGCTCTCTGCAAAGCAGTGGGGTGATAGGATGGCTCTGGAAGAGAAACCCGCTGCTAGGTTGTGGGAGGAAGGTGAGGGCCATATCTCTGGCTCTGCATGAATTTAGGGTAGTTTCTAGGCTGCCAGCATCAATGGACACCATCAGTATACTCAACATCATCGGCAGCAACAAACCAGCTCTGGGCACCGACTCGGGCCAGGCACTGTGCTGGACACTGCATCTCCTCAAAGCCTCGTAAAATGTTAGAGCATGATCTCCATTATGGAAAGGATGAAGCCACGTCTTTGTGCAGCGGGGATCTCACTCCCTAACTCACAGAGCTAGTCTGTGCAAACTCTGCTTGTTATATGGAAAGGTCTTTTCTCAAACCTGAAAGTCCTTGCTTTTCCTCACTTTGCAGCTTCCTCAGTTGGAGTCATCTGGGGCAGGCCCTGGCTGTCTTCTACTTTTCAGGTCATAGAAAATCATCATTACGTCGTATTTGCAAACATATTCGTGTAACGCTGCCTGCTGAGAGCCAGACTCTCTGTTGGGACCCTTACACAGGTTTAACGAAGTTGCAGTATAGAAAGAGAATTGTCATTCTCTTCATGTTGCAAGAAGTAGAAATCCAGTGAAGTGACTGACGTCAGAGGTTAGAGATCTGGCTTCAGACTCTAGTCTTTATTATTCCAAAGCTCCTTTCTTTCTGTCTCCTACTCATGCTTTAGTTAGTCCACTACCCCATTTACTGGTTCTGACCTGGGGGTGATTTTGCCCCACACCTGGGGAGTGGGGGAGAAGCTGCCAATTTTTCAAGACATTTTTCATCGTCACCTTTGGAAGGAGGGGTGTTTTGGGCGGAGACCAGGGATGCTGAAAACCTACAAAGCACAGGACACAGGACACCCCGCCCCAGAGGATGCTCTTGTCCCCAGCAGAGGCAGTACTGACATCGAGAAGCCCTGTCCTGATAGAAGCGCCTTAGCAAGGTTGTCACTGACACTCAGAATATCTTAGTAACTCCATGCCCTACCAGTGGCTGCTGCTAAAGATACGTAAGACGTATCAGTAGCATTCAAACAATTTACCAAGAGTCAGTCACCCAATTGTTTCCTCCTCTGAGAATTTCATTGTGATGTTGACTCCAGAAGGAAGAGCCTAGAGTTTGATTGTGCTCCGCAGAACTGTGTCAGGGTCCCCAAGACCCCTGCGGGCTCAGTGACAACTAGAAGTGCTCTTGGAATTCGGAAAGGTGGTTTCGCTCACAGTTGCAGTGTATTAGAGCAAAAGGGTACCTATTAGACATCAGCAAAGGGAGAGCAGCTGGGGGAACTTCAGAAGACCCAGGGCCAGAGATTCTGGGGTGCCTTCCCCCACTGTGCTCACACAGATGTGCTTCGCTCCAGCAGTGCCATGTAGCAGCACCTGCAGCCTGTTTTCAGCCAGGGACGCACCCTTCATGTCCAGGGTTTTTACTGAGAGACTGTCACATACACAGAGACAGAGCCAGGGCACATCCAAGTGACTGACCTCCCTGCTCAAAGCTAACGCCCACTCCAGAGCAAAAATTAGCATTTACCACAGATCACATTCTACCCTGAACTCCCTCCTCAAGCTGGCACGATGTGGCCCTAGGCTTCAGACTTCCAAAAGCATCTCATCAGGCAGAATATTCCAAGAACTCAAAGCTTCTAAAAGCTGTCCAAGGGCCAATCCCAAAGATATCCTCTGCGGGGAGAGGAGTGCCTGGCTGAGGCTGCTCTGGCTTGCTGAGTTAACCCGTTCCCGAATACTAGTACAGAAGAAATGGATATAGCAGCTCAGAATAAAGAGGGTGGTGACCACAATGGTAGCCAGGAAGAAGAAGAAGAGGAGGAGGATGAGGAGGAAGGGGAGGAGGAGGAGTGAGATAAGAGGAAGCCGAGTGTAGCTGTGAAAGAGTAAAGAAGTTATGCAAATATGTGACTCTTTTGCTTAGAGGAGGGACAGCATATTTCAGTAATTGGTCTGTATAAACGTTTTCATTTTTGTGAGTCAGATAAGCCGTCACCGTGACTTAACCCTACCATTGTGTGTCTGCAGACGCAGCCAGGGACAACGCAGACATGAGTGGGCAGGCTGTCTGCCAGTAAAACTAGATTTAAGGATGCTGGCATTGACAAGTCACGTCGTTTTCCTGTGCCATGAAATCAGCACCTCCCTCCTCCCCCGACCGTGTGCACCAGGCCCTTCCTTGATGGCCCTGGCTTAGAAATTCCAGGTCTAATAAACACAAAGCCACTAGCTCATGTCCTGGGGAGGGTTTTTGTTTTGCTGGTTGTTTGGTTGGATGATGTGTTTAGTGCTGCACTGTTTTAGCAATTACACACTATGTGAACTCACAGGGATGGCTGGCTGTCACTCGGCTGTGTGATGTTCATCATGGAAGGGCCAAAGAGAAAGACATGTTTCAGTGAGCACATACCACACACTCCCATGAATCTATTTTTCAGCTCAGAGTCCCAAGATGGGTGGATGGGTGGGGCTGTGCTGTGCCAGGCACTGGGCTAGGTGCTGGGGTGCAGTTCTACCTCCAGATTTGTGTAGAGCAGTAAAGGAAACAGTCAAATAATGTATAATAAATGGTCACACCCAATGGGGCCATGGAAAATACCAACTCCCTCTGCATTAGGAGTGGTATAAATTGAGTCTTGAAGGATAAATATGAATTGACCCAGAAAGAAAGTGAGTTAGGGTCACTGAGTAAGGAAGACTTTGAGTCCAGAGGAGTTTCTCAAATGCTGTTTCAGAATCTTTTGAGAAATATTAAGACACAAACGAGCAAAAACTTGGTTTTGATCTTCTCCTGAGATGGGAATTTCTGCAGCAAAATCAGGTTTCCCAAAATAGCTGAACAATATTGATCCACTGAGACCAGAGGGTGCCTACTAAAAGGACCCTACAACATCATACAAAGAGATATGGATTCTGGAATCGATCCTTTGAGTGATAGGTGATTATTGAAAAGTCTGATGAAAAAATACAATAATAAATAATAAAACAAGCAAAAATGCTGGATGATATGCTAGCGCCCATACCTCCACTTGAAACAATATTCTTAAATCTGCATGATTATACTAATATGTGAGTTAAACCCAGGGAAACTGAAAGACATAGACCAAATTAGCAACTGTTCGCCAGTCCCTCAGATTGACTCTAAAAGTCATTGCCTGGTTTTGTCCAGGTCTTGTCCTAGGAAAACAGATAATAGGAGCTTCCCAAAATGACAGGATTGCCTTTTTCCCTTAAGTTTTCACTTGAGTTGCCATCCTGTTAGAAACCATTTCGTTTCTAAGACGTTTTCCTTCCCACATTTAGCGTTCTTTTCAAAATGTATAGTTCACTTCTATTAGCTCAGCCAATTAACTTGTTGTGTAAATAGATACAAATTGGCCAAATATTGTTTAATACCCTTTACGTTAATTATATCCTCCAAGGATAAAACAGATCTGTCCTGTTGTCTTTTAAAAATGTGGTGTCGAAAAACCAGCACACAAATGGCAGAATCCTATTTCGATTAAGCACATTGATGGCCGTTAATGCCTTCCTAGAACTTCTCTGGAGCTGTTATAACCCATTACAGTCGCAATATTGGTTTATGAAAAATTAATAAGGTCGGTGGAAAATGGAATCCGGCATCTGCATTAGCTATTTACAGCAAAAGAACCAGCCAGAATTAATTATGCCGTATGCTACTTTCTAATGAGTTTTTCATTAAATTGTATACCATTCTAGAAACTAAACAAGAATTATTCAAAGAATAACACCAATGGCTGATTTTTTTAGAGATTAAATTAGTTAATGGGTTATACATTTAAATCGGATGCAAAGGCTAATCGATATGCACTTATCATTGTAACAGACCCAATATCATTAAAAAAAAAAAACAGAAATACCCCAATAGCATTGATATTCCCTCTGGGGAAAACAAAAGAACGTTATCTCCATCTATGTTTCTAGAGTTTCTTTAATTTGCATGTGTTATTATAAAAATCGAAACCCTCTCTGTTAGTTCACTTTCCTTTTTCAAACAACTTTTACCAGGTAGAACCTTCTATTTTCATCCTACAGGGGTGGCATGTGTGTGTGTGTGTGTGTGTCTGTGTGTGTGTGTATGTGTGTATCTGTGTGTATGTATTGGGGAGGCAGATTTAAACTGTATATGATTTTGCTCTGAGAGGTTTGAAGTTGAAGTCCATTTTCTACTCTCGTCAAAAGAATGGGGTCTGGATTTCAAAGTTCATCTGAGAGAAGAAGGAAACTCAGAACGAGCCTCTCCTCCCATTCCACAGACTCACATCCAGCCCCCTGGCGTACAGCTTCATCGCAAAGGCGTGACCGATTACAAGTTCCAGTCCTCTCATCACGAGGTTGCTTCCCCGGCACCAGTGCCATCCTGAGAGGTAGCCCA
Organism: Solenodon paradoxus; assembly: GCA_004363575.1. NCBI lineage: Eukaryota > Metazoa > Chordata > Mammalia > Eulipotyphla > Solenodontidae > Solenodon > Solenodon paradoxus. The sequence continues at coordinate 80,662 of RJWH01001327.1, forward strand.
GTTCCCTGGATGCACATGGCAAGGATGCCCCTACCACTCTCGTTGTTGAGGGAAACCCTAGTCTTTTAAGGAGCTCTGTGCCAGAAACAGCAGGAAAACCAAATATGTATTTCTTATTATCCATCCCAATATCCCAGAATTGTGTCCAGCAGAAAGAGGCATTCGAGCAGGGGTCAGTCAGCTTCTTCTGTAAATACTCAAGTAGTAAATATTTGAGCGTCGGAGGCCATCACTGTTCAGCTCCGTTCTTACAGCGCAGATGCAGCCCTGAGCAATTCATAACATTCTTGAGCCCGGCCACCACCCAGAGCACCTTTGCGGGTCGTTACCTAGCTCTGAATTTTATGAAATTGCTACTTGTCCCCAAGAACTCCTCTTCTTTTGATTTTTGTCTCAACAGTTTACAAAACTAAAAACCTTTCTAGCTCAAAGGCTGTTATACCAACAGGTGATAGGCTGGATTTGGCCAGCGCCTGATGGCGACTCGCCTGAAAGCCACAGTCCAGGGATCTGGCTGGTGGGATGGGCACCCAGCACAACCAGAGCACCTGTCAGTGTGGCTGTGGACAAGATCCTAACCTCCCCGCCTCAGTAACCGCATCTGTCAAATGGGTATAAGAATGAGCAGTAGTGCTCTGAGTAGGGGAGAATCCACGTGAAATGCTCGTCTGGCGCGCTCAGTCGGCAGATGTTGTGTCTGTTGATACGCATGCGGCCGTATCGAGTTCTTCTAGTATTTTCCGAAAAAGCCATGATTAACCTTGAGGTTGGAGACAGGAGAAGACGGGACCAGGTCAAGTGAGGACTTCATTTTTCAAAACAAATAATCCAGGAGGAAGTTGTCCAGAGACTTTGCAATCTTCTTCAAGCTTTTTTGATCCAGTCTGAAATTGTCTAAAGAAAAAGCATTTCTTTTGCATATTATGAAAATCAAAACTTGGAAAATAAATTGGCACGGGGATTATTTACATTCCACATTCTAGATGGAGTCACTTCGGGGCTCCTTTAAAGATGGGATCCTCAGGGATGATTAAAACATGACCTGGTCGTATAAACTTTAAATAGACACACAATTTCCTGCAACGTCTGTGCCCACGTGGAAACACCTCTGCCCCTAGAGCCAGAATCCTTCAGAGAAACTCATCCTCCAGGCACATACTGAATTATTTGTCATTCACTGTACAAATATTCCCACATGGATTAGCACATTGCTAGTCTCTGTGAAAAGCTGTCCCCGGCCCGTGGGGTTCTGGGTGCCTTTGTTCACTGTAAGCAGTGACCTCTTCGTAGAGACCACAAGGCGCCTCCCAGGGACGAGTGTTGCTGAGGGCCCCCTGAGGGACTGTCGTTCTGAGGTCATCAGGTGAACAGTTGACTTGGGCCACACATGACAGAGGCCACACACTGGGTGCTTTATACCCACTGGTCGCCTCCCGATTCTGGAAGCTGGAAATCTGAGATCTCGATGTCAGCAGGATGGGTTTCTCCTAAACTCCCTGTCCTTGACCTGTGGAGGGCCATCTTCTCCTATGTCCTCATGGGATCTTCTCTCTGCCTAAATGTGTCCCCCCCTTACAAGGACACGAGGCGTTTAGCATTAAGGTCTATCCTAATGGCCTTGTTTTGACCTCCATTACCTCTTCAATGACACTGTCTCCAAAGTCACATTCTGGGGTCCTGGGGATGAGGATGTCAATGCATGGATCTGGAAAGAACACAGCTCAGTCCCTAACAGTAGAGGGGGACGGGGAAGTCTTCGTTTGGATGGGAACCCAAGAGTAACGTTCCTAGGGTCACGCACTTGGTGACTTAGTGCGCCTTCCTCACCGGCCCGAGTCTGGGGAGTTTGCAGGACAACAGGGATGAGAAGTGAGTTACTTCCTTTGCTGTTCACAGTGCTACAAACAAATGCCAGTCTCACCCATGTACAAAACAGTAGTGATGAAAACTGCTCAGGAAGAAGGCCTCAGACCAGACTTATTACTTGACTGTTTTTACTGTTCTCCTAAAAAACGCAGATGTGCCCTGAGGCCTGGTTACTCTGCCTCCTGGAAGGAGAAGAATCGCCTGGTCAGGTCGCTGATTAGAAAAGCAGATTTCAAAGGCCAGACTCTCTAGGGGTGGGGCCTGCGCACCATTTAACATCCTCCCAGGTGGCTCTTCTGTTCTCTTGTGGCTTGAAAACGTTAGCTTTGATGAAGGAACAACTGATGGTGTCTTGAGATTTGGGAGACTAGCTCTTCCCTGGTATGTCTCAAAGTGTGGTCCCCGTCACCAAGAGAAACTGTTGTGAATGTAAGTTCTCGGGCTCTCCCTCCCATCCCAGATCTGCATTTAATTGCCTGATCCCTCCAGGGGGTTCTGGCAATGCAGGTGATTATGAGAACCAGCAGGGACAGAGAAGCCTAGGGGACTGCCATGTCCATCTTAAAGTCTGTGGCTTTATTTCCTTCCTCACCAGCTGGTCCTTTCAATGACCAGTATTTTCTTCTTCTGATATGTATAAAAAACTTAAAAATATAACCTGCCCTCATGAAAACCAGATGGCGTCTTTGATGGAGTGAGTAAGAGAGTGGGAACCCCTGGAGCCTGCCGGTCACCTGGACTGTGCCTCAGCTGGTGATGAATCTTTGTGGCCATGACATCACTGTTCTGTGCCTCTTTCTAAAAAATTCCATCTGCGAAAACAGGATGAAGACTCTCTGCACCTCCATATGAGGGAGAGACAAAGGCAGTGTCACTGTTCCTCGGTCAGTATGGGAGGCAAGCGAGCTGGCAGTGATGACAGTGACTCGTGAGCATTCTCAGCAAGGACCGGCACCGACAGCGAGACGAGGGAATGAGCACACGCCACTCTTATTCTGTGTTCCTTTTCTTGGGCCCATGCTTGTGGCCAAGCCACGAACACAGAAGAGGAGGGCATGCTGTCCTTGGGAAAGCACAGGGGTCCCAGCAGGTGTGCCCCAGCCCCACATAGTACCCGGCACCTACCAGCTGCCAGCACCTCTTGCCGAGTGAACAGTGACACTCGGCCCGTGTCCTTGCACTGAGCGGGAAGGACGGAGGGAGGCAGCAGTTCTTAAGAAGTGTCTTCCATGCACTCGCCCTTGACCTGTAGGATTTTCCTCTCTGCCCTCTTCCACAGTCACTTGGCTAAGTGACACCAGGGAAACAGACACCAACAAGGGGTGCTGTCTTCAGGGGATGCTGGACCAGCACAGAGCAGGTGTCGCAGGTGTCGCGACCAGCAGGACACATAGACCCGCACACAGGAGGCGCTCCAGGACTCCCGTGGGCTCGTAGCTGTTTTGTCAAGCTTTTTCTCTCTTTCCTTGTATCTCTGTGTCTTCGGTGCATTTCAGGAGTAGTAAGAGCACCTTCGAATGCCGTAGCCCATGTTCGTCCTGGAGCTAAGGAAGCGAGTTGGCCACTCCCAGTTGCCAGGCAGTTGGGCTGTTTCTCTGACATTTCATTGTCTTCGAATTCTGCCAGGGGTGCAGTCACTCACCACTGAGCTGGCAGAGCTGAAAACTGAAGGGCAGCGTTGCAGAACAGTCTTTCTTCTGTCTGCTTGTCCATTCCAGTTGTTTCCTGCAAGTTTACAGGGAGGCTGTCAGAACCCTTTTGGTCTCTCTCCACACTTGTTCACCTGGGTCCCTGGGCCCATGGGGACAGGACATGAGTAAGACGGGCTGCCTGGCCTCCAGGAGCTCATAGCACCTACGGGGAGGCACTTTTTAAATAGCTCATCACAAAATCCAGAGGGGTAGAGAGACAGCTAAACCTGACCAGGTGGAAGTAGACGGTGTGTCTAGGAGAAAAGATGAACAGAGCTGAGTCCAGCAGGGAACCACCTAGAAGGAGGGAAAGCTTCCTGGGAGAAGCAGCAGCCTATCAAAGGCCCGGAGGCTGGAGTCCAGCTCCCTCACCTAACGATCAGTCAGCAGCAGAACACACAATTCAGAAGCTTTCTGCTTCCTGTGTGTGACAGGGACACCCCCTCTGAGGCTTCCCCTGCCCCCCGCAGGGTCCAGGAGTGACCTCTCCTGTTTCGGGGTGTCTCCCTGTGAGCAGAAGGCTGGGGGTACCTCTCTGAAAAACTGACCCTGCCTCACCCTGTCCCTGCTGGCACATTCCAAGTCCTGTTTGACAGTGAGTGAATGGACACCTTCCAGAATCCGGGAAGCTGCGGGGGTGACACTTAGGGGGAGCCGGTGTGACTGGCCTGAGAAGAGACTGTCCTGAGAGCTTGTTGTCCAGTCTCTGCCAGTTCCATACACAGTCATCCATGCCCCAGGACGCGGGTGACCAGATGGCTCAGGTGTCCTGTTAGACCAGATCAGTCAGCCCTCAAAGAATCAGGAAGGACACGGAAATAAAGGGACCACACACACAGCTATAGCTCGTTACCATATGGGAACAGCAGGAACGCAAATTTCCAGCCATAAACCAGGGGCAGGAAAAACACCCAGAAGAATGGTGGCTTGGACAAACCACCATTTTTAGCCAAGAAAATAGAAATGGAAAGTTCTTTTAAAAAAAAAGAAAAGAAAAGAAGATAATAATTCAATCATATCCTTAATCCCTCTGAAGGCCAGGTAGTTTGCTAGGGGCTGGGGATAAAAAGATGAGTATGATTTGGCTCTGACCCAGGGGAGCTCTCTGTAGCTGAAAAGACCAATATGTGAATAAAAAATTGTAACACAGCATGACAAATGGTCTACTAAGGGGACTCTTTTGTAAGTGTGATAGGAGCATAGAAGAGGGAGTAATTCGTGGACTCTGGGGACTGGTAAAGGAGGAGGTGACTTTGAAAGTACAGAAAGGGGATGGGGGGGCACTTTTTATAGAAATTGAACCACATGAAATTGCTAACATCCAACTCTATTTGACTTAAAAATGGCCAATTTCATCTGGCTCTGCGGCACAGAAGGAGCAGAGAGGTTTCATCCCGTCCACCAACTCCGATCAAAGGATAGTAACTGCCTAGAAGTAACTGAGGATTCCCTCCTGATAGGAAAGGGTTCTATGGAAATTGACTGCGGGTCTGTCTGGGCTGAGAAATGGGTGAATGGTGATTTAAACAGGAACACAGTTGCCGCCTTCGAAAAGCACAGCGAAGGCGAGGAGCTCTGAGGAGAACTGGGTGTCACCAGGCTGCTAGGCAGTTCACGCAGACACGAGTCCACAGTATTTGTGGGGCGGGGAGACTCATCCCACAGTGGTTTGAAGTGAAGGCTGAAGTTCCCTGAGTGACCTCAAGTGAACACCCTTGTATTATGCTTGAACCGCATTATCTCTTCAACTTACTTTCTTAAAGAAACACACATCACGGCCCCCCACCCCAAAACAGGTGGAGGTGACAGTGTTCTCGGCCCTTTTGTTTTTGTTTAATTGAAAGCTTTCTTTGAAGGAAAAGGCCACCAAAGACTAAGAGAACACACAATAAGTAAGTATCAAGTGAAGTATCAGAAGGGGTTTTCAGGTAAAAATAAAAACCACGTTCTATGGTGGTAGAGTTTTGTTTTATAAAGCTCAAAATTGTTGCATAAAGAACTGTTTTTCTGCTAAGCAGGCATCCAGAGAAATTCTTCTGTCCAGCGTCTTAGCATCCACAGCAGAAGAAAATCAGCTGCATTCTGCCCTAGCAGCCTTTAGCATTGCAGAGGGATTCTATGTTTTCTCCTAAGGGAATTCTCTAGATTGTATTGAAGCTATTGAAAATGGACTTTACTGGAATGACCTGTTGAATATGTATTAACTACAATTATTTATCCTGCCTTTGAAACCTGCATATCCCAAGGAAGCTCAGATCTCATTTTAAAAGTGACTTTAACTGGTGGTGCATGGAGACCCCTGAGGAACTTTCCTCACCCCACTTCCCCAGTACCACCCTGGAATATTCTGATTCGGGAGGGTCCTATAGAAACATTAACTGTTACGTACAATTTCCAGCCCATGAGCGAGCACCTGCGGGTGACCTCTGCCAGGTCAGCATGAGCTGGGTTATCTGATAAAGCAGGGAGTTAGGTCTCGCTTTCCTGCTGGGCGTCCCATCCTCACTGGTTGATTTTGGACTGCCCAGCCCTCCAGCTGAGCTTTGTTGTGTTTGCTACTAACCTCCTGATGATGCTAGTTTCTTGTCCAAATGAAAAGTTCAGACCGAGGCATGATTAAACCATGTGATGTCTTATCTTAGAGGTGGCGATACATCCCCCTTAAGTAATGTGGAAAGAAAGAGCTACCAGTTTCACAAAGGTGATCACACGTCCACTCTTATCAGATTCCTGGCTGAGGTCAGCTCATTGCACCCTTAGATTCAGACTTTTGGGGAAGAGAGCGAGGAGCCCCTTCCCTAGCCCTGGTGGTATTGGGGTAGATGCGAGGAGGAGGAGTGGGGTCCTTCCAGGTGGACTTGTAACTGCGGGTCGCTTGGTGTGAACGGTTGGATGGAGTTGGCAGACGTGCTCGTAGGGAAGGCTGAGGCAGGCTGGGAATCATAATAGCGTCATTGTTTTGCCTGGATACATGTACCATCAGGAGAAACACAGGGACCAGAGGGGAGGCGTGGGATTGCAGGAAGGCTCTGGGTCTGCCTCGTGGGATGGATCTTTTGGGGTCGGCACCTGAAGGCTGGGTACTGGTGACCGTGGAGAGCATCTTGGAACTCAGGGATGATGACTAGGACAAAGGCATCACACAGCAGTCTGTCTCTGTCTGACAGCCCCCTCACCCCACTCACTGAAGTTTGAGCTGCACTTGAGTTGCTCTTGGGGAAGATGGAAAGGCTGGCAGGCCCTCTCCCTCGGGCACATCTCCCAGGATAGAGGGGATTTGTCTGTTCCCTGAGGTGATTTCCTAGGACAGCCTTCTTCTCCCGGGAGCTGGTTCTCTAGCCACAGCGAGGGCAGGAGAACACAAAACCCAGGGGTCTTCCTGACCGTGCCCCGCCCCCACCGGCAGGGGGAGCCGAAGCCACAGGGACACATTCCCATCACATCACCTGGAGTAGGCTTAGAACTCCTGGAAAGGCTCCCTCATTCTTTTCAATGTCTTTGAGTGTGAACTTGACTGCTGCAGGAGAGCAGACTATATCCCCTGACCCCGTTCATGCTTGGAGGGGGTGCTGTCCCACACATGCCCTCAATGGGGCCGAGAGCGCGGCCTTCCCTCTCCCTCTACTGCAGAATTCCACTTGCATGGAGAAGTGCCCTCTACCTTAAATCCGGTGCAGGCAGGTCCCCACTGCAGTGCAATCGTGACTGAAGACACTGCGACGTCGCTTCTCCCAGAGATTTGGGGAAGAGACAGGAGGTCGCTGACGGTCTCTCCCCAGCCCAGGGGGGCCGCTGACTTGTCCACAGTGGCATGTATTTCTCCCATAGCTGACATCTGTTCTTCTCTGAACTGATGGAGAAACACTAAGCTTAGGGGGATGGAGAAGCTTTCTCTAAACACACTAGGCCTGGGCTTACCAGTTCTTGAGTCCTTGTCACGTGACAGCCCCCACGTGGGCCGCGTTTCAATCACACGTGTCACTGTCCTTCCTGGAGGTAGGTATATCCACCCCCTGCTCCTGACGGGAAGCCCCAGGCATGGGCAGGCTCAGGAACTGACCGAGACCACGCAGCTCAGGAGCGCCCACCGCTGACCTGCTGTCCAGTTCTGAGACGTGTTCCCCTCGGTAGCTCATGGCCCCAGCACAGATCTGAGCCTGGTCCTGCCACCCAGACCCCGGGTGAAAAGCCCTGACATCTGCTTGGGGGCGGGGGCGGGCCCCCCACCACTCTGGGGCTCAGGCAGGCAGCTCCCCGGCCCCCCACCTCCCCCAGTCACACGCTTTGGGTCGTGGCTATGTTTTCATTTGTCATGCACGTGGCGGTGATGGCTCAGGGGTAGGGTGCTGTTCCGAACCAGATGCCATCTGTCTCTCTCTCTTTCGCAGGCACGGTCCTGTTATGCCAGGCAAACCAGGAGGGATCTTCCATGTACAGTGCCCCCAGTTCACTTGTATATACTTCCGCAAGTAAGCCCCCTTTGTGGCTCTTTTTGTTTGTGACTCAATCTGAGTCCCGTCACCTTCCCTGCCGTGTCAGTCCCCCTCTCCCTCCCCTCCCCTCCCGTGTGACTCTGCGAAATGACGTCAGTTTCATCGGCATGTCTGTGTCCCCTCTTGCCTGAGCCTCTGCTCCCCTGCTCATGATGTCTGCACCCTCCCCATCCGATGTCCCGCCATTCTGTTAGACTCGTCAGGGGTCGGCATGGGGCGTGGGCATTGGGGGGGCGGGGGGAGCTCCCTGGCCCGCTGCTCGTCTCTGTCACAGCTTTGCAATGAACATGAAAAGCACCGAAGGAAAACGGCACCCTTGGGTAGAAAGGTACTTTACGGGTGGAGCACAGTGGTGTCACAAGCAGCCTGTGGCATGTGACTTGTGGGTAGGCTGTTCTAGCCTTGGTGATTCCTTTAAGGAGAAGAGAGAAAAATGTGGGTCTCTCCCATTTCTCTGGGGGTGACCAAGACTAAAGAGAACCTTCATAGACATGAAATAGCCATCAGGGGCTAGAGGGAGAAGAGAAACACAAAATATGGGTGATACGTGATCATGTTGATGTGGAAAAATGAGATGTCTCCCCTGGGATTACTACCGTGGTAGAGGGGCCCCTGTTCCAGTCCCCTGAGCCGGTGGAGAATCAGCAGAACGTAAGCATGTCCCGGGCAGGCGCGCCCCTCCTCCCGCTCTCCCTGGTCGCGTGTTTCCTACAGGGTCTGTAGAAGCCACAGGGGTCCTCAACTCAGTGTTCCAGGGGCGTCTGAGGGCTGGACTGAGTGGGCTGTCTGCACTGGTCGAGGAGGGTGGAGGTGGAGAGCGTGTGGTGATGCAGACGGTGGGAGAGAGGAGGGATCTCGCTCTGCGCCCTACCAAGCTGCTTCAGTTCTAAAGTGTGAGGTCAGGACATGGGCAGGGAACCAGGGCCAGAAGCAGGGAGCTGCAGACACGATTGTAAGGAATCCGAGGTCTCAGAGGGCTTCAGCTCAGCTGTTTCTCCCAAGCAGAGTCGACTTTTCAGCAGCAGTTTGATCATGAAATATCAGGTGTCCTTCTGGGTCGGCAATTCCACCCCACTGGCTGGAAGTGGTGCTTTCTCAACTGAATGAGAACTGGCCTGTTTGGGTCCCTGCAAATGCTCGTGTATGATCACGCCAGGTCTCCTAGAGTGAAAATGGCACACATTTCCACAGGCTCACATGTGAAAGGGTTAACCCTCTCAGAGTCTCCATCAGGTAGGTATTCCTGTGTTTGCTTTGCAGGTGAGGAATGGGGTGCGGCTGAGGGCTGGGGTCATAGACTCACCTAGGGCCACACGGCCAGTCTTCAGTAGCTTTGTCATTGCTGTTTTTTTAAATCTGGAGAAATTATTCAACCTCCGACTAGTTTTTCTGACTCCATTTGTCTAGAAATCTCATCACCGTTCCCTTGTACACCGTCCTTCCTTCTTTTCTTTAAATATTTGCTGAAGGAGCGTTGGTACGCCAAGACACAACACGGGATTGAGTTCCTGATATTGTTTTATTTTTTCTTGAATCATTGTCATCCGAGAGACGGGTCCTGTGGGATGGAATGGCCTGTGTCTGTTCTGCCCAGGACGTGCTCCTGGGACTCAGGCTCTGAGTTTTTTTGTTTGACTTCCTTGTAATGATGCTGCTTCCAGTTAGTCAGCGGGAACATGGCTCCTGCCTGGACATGCGGTGGCCACCCTGGTGTCATGTCCTTATATCTCGGTTGTCTGGACAGACGCGACCAGAACAAATGAACTCCATAAAAAGAGCTTGTTTGAATCGACTTCGCTATTCTAAAGCCACTCTGAGAAAGTGTGCATCATAAATGTCAAACACAGAAATATGTCATGCGTTCTCCATATTAATATGGGTGAAGCAGGCAGAGGAAATAAAACCTTCTATGGCAGGCTCAGAAACTGCAGCCCAGGGGCCCAGGCCAGCCTGTTTTGTAAGGCTTGTGAGCCGAGACTGGCGTTAGAGTTTCAGAGGATTATAACAACCACACAAGATCAAACACTGACATGTGAAGGGACATAGCTCAGGGGTCCCCAAACCCTAAAATCTGAAGGATCTGACTCGTGCAAAGAAGCATGCCGATCTCTTGATTTGAAGAGTCTGTTTTATGATTGAAAATACTGAGCGGGACTGTCTCTGTGTCTTCACTGTTTTGCTGAATTTAAAGGTGAAAATGTGGAATCATTACAGACACGGTCTAATAGTAGCCAACACCCTTCAGTGTTAAATCTGCATCATCAGTCATGTTACCTACAGTTTTCAGCTTGTTACGTTCGCTTAGGTCCTGTGCACTTTGTAGAAATAAGTGAGCAGCCTCAGAGTATGCTGTTGTTGAATGATATATTTTAATCTATCCACCCACCCCCCACCATGCCATTGTTGGGTATTTAGGTTGAGAGCCATTTTCTCAAAAATACTAAAGAAAATAAATATCTTTGTACATAGAAGTTTTAAAGAAAATAACAAGAGCTAGTCCACTAGTCTCCCCCTGGCCCCAGTACCAGAGTGGGTTGGTGGGTGGCAGAAGGAACTTATCTAGTTCCGCTTGGGGGCTCTGCCATGTCCTGCCTATAAGCATCATCCTCTAAACCTATCTCTGAGACCTCCTTTCTCCTTTCGCTCCTAAGTCGGCAAGGCCTCTTGGAGCCTCCTTGCATGTGCCTGGCTTCTTGGGTGACCCGCTGAGTTTCCTCCTGGAGATGAAAGTGTGTGGTCTACTGCAGTCTCCCTCCATCTTCTATAAACAACTCGGGCAGCAGGGAAAGGGCCATAGCAGTGTGCACGCACACAAGGGACACTGCAGTCAGTGAAGTTCCTCTTCTCTCTCCGGGTCTGAGGGGCACACGGCAGAGAGCCTCGTGTTCTGTCATTAGACATGAAGCCACAGCCTCTTTTCCCTCGGCGTCCATGTTTCTACCCCAGACCTGAAGCTCCCTGCCTTCTTGCCAACGGCTCCCCTTATGTCACGTGAAAACGCTTGCCTTTCTCCTTCATCTCTCACGGCAGGGCTCTTAGCAATGCAGAAAGTCCTCATTTGCAAAGAGGTTCCATGTGTTTGCTTACTTCTAGGGTTCCCCCTGAATTTGTACGTTTTCTTAGGGATATTTTAACTGGCCTTGGATGTGCCTGGCTTAAATTGTCCTTCTGCCTAGCCAAAGCGTTCGTCATCTGTAAGTACCGCCCTTAAATGCAGCTGGAGAGAGTGTTGTTAAAGGGAACCCTGCTGCTTTCATCTGTCATGAAAGCAATTCCTCCTGAAGTCACCTGTTTTGAAGGTGCATGTTTGCCTAACGCTGCATCTTCTCCCTTAAGTGAGTCATCCTGCTAATAGGGCACAGGACCTGAAAGCATGAAGAGCGGTGTTCCTGCAGCCCAGCCCTCCAGATTCTCCTCATTCACTCCCCTAAATGTGTTCCTGCCAGGAAACCCCAACCCAAGCTGTCCAGGCTGCATCATGGGATTTCACCCATCTCTTTCGCTTGCTTTGTTACGGGTTAGGAAGACGAGTGATTCGTTGTTTCTTGCTTGAAAAGGCTTGCAGAGGTCCTGAGAAACCACTCTCCTCCAGAAGGAAAACTAAGACGAAATCGAACCTAAAATCTAAAACTAAACGTAAATGAAAACAAAGTCAAGCAAAACTCCAGAGAATTAGGCAAAATTGCCTTCTACTGAATGCCAAACCCTGAACATATATTTTGTCTTCAAGTATTAATTTTTCATGAACTCAGTTAAACTAAGGGATTCATTTTATTCATTTTAAGATAATTAAACTAATTAATTAACACGGTGTTTGCTTTCAGTAGCACACAGCATGACCCTGTAAGGGGAGGTGATGGAACTGGGGGCAGCGCCCACCCAGACCCTGGATCTGTGGCCCCTCCTGTCCAGGGTGAAGGCACCAGCTGTCTTAGTCACAGCACTTTTGCACACAGTGAGTGTGCAATATATGTGTATATATATATATATATATATATATATATATATATATATATATATATATATATATATATAAAGCTCCAGGAAGAAATAGCAAGATAAGGAACATATCCCATATCTCCCAAATTAAAACAGACTCCCATATCTGTCACTGAAATGTCAAGAGATTAATCATTACTTCCATTAATGGAAGAGTCCACTTTTCATTTGAAAGAGCAGAACCAGCTGTCACTGATTCAGATTTCCATGTGGAGTCGATGCTTCCACCAGCAGATAAATGTTATCCCTTTATTTTGCTTTGTCTACAACTTGATGAGTAGATTTTAAACGGCAATAGTAACGTGCTCACTACAATTAGGGAATATGCAAAATTGAAAAGCACATGTGTATGGAATAATGTGTGAACAAAAGTATTCCCACTTTATAAAAACAAACAAAACAAACAGAACCTCCTGAAGGTGTTGTGTTGACTCTCTGGCATCTTTCCATGTTGTCTCCATAATAATACAAAGAAGGTCAGACACGGGTGCGATGGGGGTGGCATGGATGCTCCGCATGCAGATGGGTGAACGGGTGCATGCTTCTGCACATTACACATATTCACATTTTGATCACCGAACAAAAATTATGGCTGTCTCCCATTAAGCCTTTGGGATTGATTCACATTCCACTGTGTGGAAGGTCCACTCTATCAGCTGTTCTCGAGAGCCCTTGAAGCACCTTCTTTTCCTAGTTCCTCCATCAAGGCTGTAGCCAGCATCTTCACGTGTGTCCTGACCTGCCCCTGCTTCTCATCCCACTTTTATGTTCCTGAACAAGGGGCTGTAGGTTCTCGCCTAACATGCTTGCCAGAACCTTCCTATTTCTAAATGGGTGAAAAATAGCATCTCAGTTTAATCCAGCTTGCCTGTTCTGGGGACAATGAGTAGGGATGCTGTCTTTCCATGTTTAATGTCAAGTGGAAGTTACCTTTTATGACTTCCCATACATTCTTCCCATTTCTCTTCTGAGTTTATTTTATTCACATCAGGAGATAACTCATTAGGAAGAATAAGTTGAGCAGCATAGATGTTGTCAACACATTTCCTGTGGCAGTCATTTGATTTTGCTGACATGTCACTATACTGCGTGCTCATTATACAGGCAAACACATCTGTCTTCTCTTTGCCAGCTTTCGATACCAGTTTAGGTTATAAAATCCCTAATGGGTGCAAGGTTAGTTGGTTGTTTAGCATTGCCATCTTCTCCAGCTGCCTTTACAAAATGGCATCGATGGGAAGGCGTAAACAGCAGAAACGTATTCCCTTGCAGCTCTTGAGACTGGAAGACTGAAATCCGGCTGCCAGCAGGCCAGCTCAGGTGCGGGCTCATTTCTTGGTTTCTCAAGTCTTATCCCCCCTGGCAGAGACAGCAAGCTCTCTGGTGTCTCTTCTTGCAGGGTCTAAATCCCCTCTCAAGGGGATTGTCTACAATCCCTCCACCCTCACGACCTCTTCTCTACATACCATCACATTGGGGGTTAGGGTTCCCACGTGAACTTGGGAGGCATACAGTTCAATCCATAGCACATACCTTGACACGGAAGTTCCAGTTGTTTTTGTCAAGGACTAGCAGTTTCTGCGTTGATTCTTGATGCTTATCAATGCAGACAAGTGTGTTTTCACACAGTCAGCTGGAAGGCCACACTGAGCTACAGATCTGTTTCGGGGCAGACACCTACATAAGAGAGAAATGACTTAATTACCCCGGACATGTCGACACCTAAACGCAGGAAAAATAAATCTGATACCACAGACCATTGCTCAGGAATGCAGACGTCATCCAAATGCAGGATCCTCTCATTTATTCACTTTTATGAAACCAAGGGCAATTGGAAGTAGCAGAGTTTTAATTGATATATTGATTGCAGATTTTATGGAAGAAATTGTGTGGAATTCATGAAACAATGATTTAAGTGGCATATATCACACATATATCACACATAAATCAGACCAGCACGGTTCTACTTTTAGATAATTGATAGAACTTCCACTGGTTTCTGTAATTAAAGTAACAGCCTAAATTAATTTATGATTTCCTCTTCCTTCTGCCCAATATAGAAAATGTCAGTAGACTAAGTGTAGTTAATAGAAAATGCATGGTCAGGTCATGGTGTTCCTGACACATGGGTTTAAAGAACCGAATCTTCTTTCTCCCTCTTTTCAGTAACTTGAGCTCTGTGACTGCCGTGAGGTTTGTTTCCTTTCTCTTTTCTGGAGAAATCCCTTAAAAACGTAATAAGTGCTGGGTCTAGGATGAGTGAGTAGGACACACAGCTCAGATTTATTGAGGCAACCCAAAACTCCTTCGTCAACATTCACGATAAACGCAATCGACTTAGAAATCTAAATCAATGGGAAAAATCCATGATGAACAAAAAGTCAGAATTCTCCAGAAAGTCCAAATGAGTTTTCTAGATTTCTTTTTGCCTGAAGAACCAGTGTGGCTTGGCTCCGCTCGTGTTTACTTACATTTTGAGTCTGTTCTTCACAAAAATTTTTTAATAATAATTGAATTTTTTTCATTGCTTTAAAATGAGATGCATCTTGATTATTGGTTCTTGGTGCCCTTTTCACTTGAATGTTGCACCAGGATGTGTGAGCAACTGGCCCACTCTAACTGCCACCCTAAAATTATTATTAATAATAATAATAATAATAATAATAATAATAATAATAATAATAATAACTAATGGCTGCTGGGCACTCCCTACATGATGAGTGTTCTGCAGAGCCCTTCACATGAACTTTCTCCTTTAACCCTCACAAGGGATCACACTCTGCCCTGTTTCTACTCGAGCACTTAAGGAACTTGTCTAAGAGCACCTGCTGGGTCAACACAGACCCCAGGCTAAGGGAGTCCAAAACCGTCCCTCTTCTCTGGTCTCTAACTTACACACCAGAGGGTAGAGGCAGCCGCCTCTGCTCCTGCAAATGTCTGGGCAGTGGGGTGGGGTCAGGTGGAACCTCTGAGCATCTGCCCAGCCTGGCCATGCAGCTAAGGCTGTGCTGTTGTCCCCATCTGAGGACTGCCGGAGAGACCGTCTCCCTGTCCAATCTGTCTGAGTTCTTTAAAAGACCAGAGGGTAGTTGTGTCCAGTGTGAAAGAGACCATCTAATCTCTGTAGCAAAAGCTTGAAAGCAGCTATCGACACATGGAGACTGGGTGTGGCTGTTTCCAGTAAAGCTTTATTTACACATAGTCTTTGGACAAGCTCTGGCTCGCAGGGCATCATTTCCCAACCTCTGTGTCAGGCCATCATTCTCATC
This sequence comes from Solenodon paradoxus, assembly GCA_004363575.1. Classification (NCBI taxonomy): domain Eukaryota; kingdom Metazoa; phylum Chordata; class Mammalia; order Eulipotyphla; family Solenodontidae; genus Solenodon; species Solenodon paradoxus. Next base: position 95,980 of record RJWH01001327.1, read on the forward strand.
TGAAAGGGAGGACATGGGGCAGCCAGCGACCTGGAGGTGCAGGTAAAAAAAAAGGAAATGTCATCTCAGTGTGGACAGACAGCATCTTTTGAGTCTTGTACCATTTGGTCACAGTTTAAAACAAACGTGAGGCAGGCCCACAAAGAGTACTTATTGGAGTAGGGCCTACACCTAAACTCAGTCCCGATACGTTGGATGGACTATTAGTTTGTGCCACAATAAACCACAGACCTGGATTTGGAGGCATTATTTCGATGCCATTGGCTTTCTCTAAGTCCTGCCGGTCTCCCTGGGCTGAATGGCGAGACTTCCCAGGTCCCTGCATCCTCTGGCCCGGCTGCTTCTGTTTCCTCTCCACACGCCCAGCAATGGTGCCTCTGAGAGCTTCCAGCCTGGCTCCTCGCTCATCGGGACTCAGTGTCTCACTCATCCTCTGTCTGTGGCTCAGCAGTAGAGTGACATCAGAGCTGTCCCTCTGTCTTCATCTCTGAAATAATGCTTTCCATTCTCTCCTCGTTTGGTCAGCCCTCTGATGGAAAGCATATTTCTTCATTCAACCAGTCTTCATTGTGTTCCTTCTCTGAAAGCCGTGGTACCCACCGCAAATACTCTGTGAAGCAGATATCCACAAGTCCACGAGTCCGCCTCTCGTGCTGTGTCCCTGTGCATCACACAATGGCAGGCACATCAGGATGAGGTCTTAGAAATGCAAGAGCGTTTCTGCAGGGATATTTAGATGTTCATATCCAACAGCCGGCTTCCCCTTCTTGGAATGCCTCTTAGTGGGTGAACTAAAGTCACCACTTTCACCCTCATGCAGTACCCTGGAGGGACACGGAGGCCCTGCGTCCCTCACGGAGCTGTGCCTCACGGGACCCACAAGTGGAGACATCTGAGAACCCCACTCTGCTCCCCTCTGACGCTCCTGATGGAGCCACACACTGTCCACCCTGGACCCTGCTGCCTCGCCCCCGCGACTGATGGGCACACTGCGGGGACCATCCCTTCTCTCTCCGGTGTCATCTCATGGCATCATCTGCCTTATTTTCAGCCCGCCCAACAGAGCTCTGACTTAGGTACAGGTGATTTTAGAACTTTCCCCTCGCTTAGTTGAACGCTTTCTGCCTAGACAACAGGTTCGAACATATTTCCAGTCCCTGCTCCAGCACCTCCGCTGGGTTGACTCAACATCTGGGGCTTCTCTGAATCGTAATCCTAGATGGTGACGTCATTACTCTTTAGTCCGTTTCCATGTAATCCATCTCAGGAAACATGAAAAATACTGGTTGCGCACCCAGTTTCAAGGGCAGAATCCGCATGAAGAAGCCACCTGGCAGGTGGCCCGCCATCTACCTCTCCTCACACGTTGATTATTCATCTCAGGGCAGGCAGGCGGTGGCCTCGTTTTTTCCTGATGGGGGCGCCACTTCTGCCAGTGGCGGCCAATTGCGAAAGCGACCATGCCGTGTGTGCTCCCAGCATCTTATTTGTCTTGATATTTCTTTCAGAGAAATACACATGACAGCAAGGAGTCACTGGAGAACAGTTCGCTTTGTGTCAGACAGATATTAAAACAATAAAGTACGTCGCCCTGGGATTCCGGTGCCCGCAGAGCCCAAGAACCAGGCTGAGGAGACGCTCTGAGAGGCAGCCAGGCCTTGTGCTGGGGGAAGTCCCTAGAAGCCCCAGGTCCTGGGATCACATAGACAGGGAGTCTTTTTTTAATGCTCACATTTTCTTAAGAGGCTCAGCGCTCTGCCTGGTGCGGCTCTCGCACCGAAATCCTGATCCAAGCCCAGCTTCCAGCGCCCCGGCTGAGTTTATCTGTTTATTTCAAAGCACTCATCTGCGCTTCATTTGCTTGTCCAAACGAATATGGGTTTGCAATGGAAAAAAGTCCACTATGCTGAGTTCAGAACCCTGACTGTGACATTTTCAGGGGTGAAGAGGGCGCCCTGTTAGTCTGGGATGTTGGTCTTGGCTGTGGTGGGAGTGGAGCAGGTCTGGCTCTGGGGGACCTGCCTTTCTACCCTGAACCAAGCGCTCACACCAGTGACAGAGCTGAGGGCGGGGGTCAGACCATTTGGTGACATCTGATCTTCACGCCTGGGCCAGGGCTCTTGCATAGACGCGTGTCCAGCTCTGCGTGCCCGCCCCACCTTCCCATGTGTCCCTTTGAAAGCGAGTCTCCCCTCCCAGGGCAAAGCCACACGCCCAGAAACCACACTGGCCTCCCACAGAAGGGAAAGAACCTGGCGTCGTACGTTCACAGAAACACCATCATTCAAACACGTGCTCCGCTAAGCATCCAAAAACGCCATTGTCTTAAATCATGTTTTCATTTCTGTCAAAGCACCGTCATGCCAAAAGCTATTCGGCAGCCTCTGGAGAACTTGGGAGAAGGGCTGTGAAAACAAAATGCAGCCTTTAGAGCCAAAGACACACCACCAGGTGTTTTAGAGCAAACTTCTTGGGCCTTATCTGCAGGCAGCCTAGGCTCTTGACAATTAATTGTTCAAGGATTTCTATCATCCCTACGCTCGGTGATGGCCACAGGGAACTAGACATGGTTCCCCAAGATCTGCTGTCACTGCAAATCCCATCCTCAGCACTGGCGTTGGACTCCCCGGGAACAGATGCTGCAGAGAGGTGAGCCGCCAAAGACATCCTTGTGTCAAGAGCCTTCCTGGCAGATTAACACAGTGTAACTCTTCCAGCAAATGCCTGTTCCTCCTCCTTTCCTTCCTGGAAGCCACCTTCTCCAGCAGCCTTGAACGTTCCCCGAAGAGACAGCTTTGGGAAGGTCTGATCAGTCTTCGAGCAAGTGGACTATTTCTGAGGGGCTCTCCTTCCATCTCTTCAAGAGGGGTCCAGCCCGGTCACCAGGCAGGAGTTCCCGAGGTCCAGAGGGCCTGTCCTCCAGGCTTGCTTGAGGGTGTGACTCAGCATCAAGACTCAGCCTTTCCAGTCTGGAAGCTCACGCCCCGAATCAGACGGTCCCAACACGGACCAGCCTGCTTGGCCCACAGCCGTGCCTGGAAGTGAAAGGCAGGATTGTGCCTCCGGATGATGTCCCCGCGCCGTGAGCCACCACCAGCCCCTCGGAGGGCCTGGAGTTCGGGCGTGACAGCAGCCCCGGCAAATCCATCCCAGCATAAGGAAGCTAATTTATCTCACTTGCCTGCTTCCTGCCTGGAGAGGTAATTCACCGAGCTTGCTGTTTCAGCCAGCTGTTAGTTAGATCATGAATGATTTAACAATTGAAGCTTTACTGTGTCTATGCACTCGAAAAGTAATTATTTATATAAATTATTTGCCTTTTTGCCACGGCTGCCTGAAAAGAGCTAAATTGACACCGGTACCGGTTTTGCCCAGCGCATACAGGACGGCAAGTCCCACCGTCCAAATGAAAAGAGATCAGTGCCTCTCTGTTCTGTTGGTTCTCCGTGATCCTCCACATGACAGAAAGCACCTTTGCAAATACCTTCTGCGGTCCTGCCAAGTCAAACACTTCAGGATTGAGATTCATTCCCGTTTTGCTGAATGAAATGTTACAAAAATTCTGCCCGGGGATGGGAGTGTGGATCCTTGTGAGTAGACAGATCACAGCTGCATCTTCTGCTCAGTAAAAGCCTCCATGTCCAGCAGCCACGTCATCCCCCACACCTGTTGATTTAATCCATCCGATGGCTCCCTGGGAGAACAGAGACTGCAACTTCGGAGGTAAAGCGGGAATAAGGTGGCAGTTAGTTAACAATCAAGCTGGCTGTCGTCATCCAGAGTCTCAAAGAGCTAGCTGATGAAAGGATATTTTAGAGTGTGAGTGTTAGGTGTGGGTTTTGTTGTGTCTTTCTCGATGTGTTTTAAAGTTCGGAAACATGTCTGCTTCAGGGACACCAGGCTCGCTGCTCAGGGGACGTGACTCCGTAGTCAGTGCATTTAGTTTTATGCTTTTTCCTAGATGACTCATTTCTTTCTGAGGAAGAGATTTCTAATTTGTGAATAAAGTGATCCTTGATACCAATATTATTAACAAATCAATTATAGACTGCAAAATATGCAACACTTCCAAATTTCAGGAGAGTTTCCTCTTCAAATCTTCCTATCTTGGAGAAAACGTCTAGTAGAAGTTAGTCAGAGCAGCTCATGATTTTATATTAATTCCTCTGTGTGTCTATCACCACACCAGAGTGACCCAGGTCCTCATTGCTGCAAGAGTCCACTCCCCTACATTTTTAGACAGTATCCGACTCCTGGCTCACATCCACATGTGGAGGTAAACCCCAGTGGAGGAGGGAAACAGCTTGCGTTGGACTCTTGTCAGGAACATAAATCAGTCATATCCCTATGGCCTGCATCCAATTAGCAGAAAAGGAGCAGACCCTTCCAGGTGTCTTAAAATCTCAGCACGTAAATATGGAACAGAAGAAATGGTGCTCCCCTCCACTTCTACCCCATGCCCCCAACAAGGAGCGTATTGAGGTCTCAGGGAGGTTTGTCAGCAGATCCCTCCTCAAATTAACTCAGCCCGTGCTGAAGTGGACTGGTTCTCTCAGAGGTAGCAGGGAAATAGCCAGAGATGATATGCTTATACAGGCAGTAGGAGGGGAGGAAAATCGGAGAGCCTCTTTGAAGCAGAATTTTCTTCCCAAAGCTGACAGGGAATGCTTCCTCGTCCCTGCTCTGTTGGGTGCTGATAAGATGGTGGGCTCCAGTGTGAGAGTGCCTGAGTGCCAGTCACTGGGCCGGCATCTTAGCTGCTGAGTCTTCCTTTCCACCTTAGGAAAGTGAAGATAGGTGTTGTGACGGGTTCAAGGGCCTAGTGATTAGTAACTGTTCCACCAGAGTTGGGTCTCCTGTGTTCCACGATGGCATCCCGAAGACAGGACTTTTGCCAGCTGTGATCTCGTCTCTGCTGGGATTATTTGAGTCCCTCACCACTAAGATCAAAACCAGAGTTTCTCTTAGAATAGCCTTTGTAAACCACATCTTAGCAGTTCTTGCAGGTTTCAGGACCATCATCCATTTGTCTTCTGTGACTCAACTACTATGGCAGTCAGTGTATCCAACAATATAATCAGTAAAATAAATCTCAGTGATTGCCCTACACCAAGTAATCCTCTCAGTGCTAGAGACACAGTATTGACCAGAATGTAGCACTCAGGACATCCCTATGGAGAGATAGATAAGAGATTGCAATCCAATGAAGTGTACGATGGGTAATTGAAGGAAAAAGTAAAGGGAATGAGAGTGATAACATGGAGGTCAGGAGATAGGGAAGGGAGTAAGATTGGGAAAAAAGCTCTTGGAGGAGGAAGTGATGTTGAAACCAAGAATTAAATTAGGGAATCAACTCCACCTTTAGAAACTGGACAAAGGATTAGAGAGAACCTGGAAAAGTCACGGCAAAGCGCCAGTCAGATGAAGTCGGAAGGAAATGAGGCCTTTTCGTCTGTCTCATCCAGTTTCAGGTCAAGGCGCTCATTTGGGATGAGTGAGTCTTCGCCGCCGCCATCTTCCCCTCCCTTCAAGCAGGTGCTCTGCTGTCTAAAGGCGAGTTTTTGCCTAGTCCTTCGACTCTTCCTCCTAGACCTCTAACAGCCTCAAACTTCTGACTAATTTGGACTTGACTAAAACTTTTGTACCATGACATTATGTAAGGAGATTCAATTATGGTGCGCAATGTTTTGTGAGTAACTACCGCCCATAAAAAGTTAATTAATCAGGGCTGTGTCAATTTCCTCATTCCGTGTCAATTTGCTGCCAGGTAATTAATCACTAATCACCCACCCGGCAGCAGGCTGGGGGACAATCCCGAGCTGTTGATTGTCTTTCCCCAAATAAATGGCACACGCACAGCTAGGAAGAAACACGTCTTTCCTTTCATAATATTTTTATCGACACTTTTGCAAGTTGTAATAGAGTGCGGTAACAAGCACTGCAGTTCAATGGAATATGAATATTAAAGAAACAAATGAGCAGAGATTTATAGGACATTGCATTTCTGTTATGTCAGTTTTGAGATTAAACCAAGCAAATGAACAGTGAAAAATTACTCTTCCATGTGGAGAATGGTGATTAGACTTGTACATTAATTAGAAATTTTTGTTTTCCTATTCAATGCATTTCAAATGAGGGTGTCCTATAAGGAACTGTTTGTCCAAAATGTAGATTTATTCACTTCTAAACAGCAGTGTTTAATATCAACATGCATTTTTAAATGAAGCAAGCGTCGATCCCAAATGTGTGTTTCAGGGATAAATCTGAATATGAGAGCCAGAGCGTCCTACAAATTAAGTGGCCATGGAGGTGTTTTTGCAAATGACTTGACTGGATGGAACACCCCCCCACCCCAACCATTCTTTTCCCCAAATTACTAAATTTTAAAAACAATTCAAACACCTTGGTTTTGACCTAGAACAGACTATGTGCCATCCTCTTCAAGTGTCCCTGTCATGCCATTTCCAGATAGCGCCCTAGTTGTGTGTGCATTCCAAGTGCTAAACCAATTTTCTGTACCTGTATTTGAGGTTCTTTTGGAAAAACATAAGAAAATGTCTTTGCCGTTTGAAAAAAGAAAAAAAATGTGACTATTTGTTGTGATTTTTATCACTCAATGTCCTGCCTCAGAAAATGAGCTAGAACGGCTTTTTATTTCACCTCGCCTCAGTGTGTTACCTGTGATGCCATTTCTTAATGTATGGCCCATACAGAAGGGAAGTTCTTCATGGCAGGGAGAGCCTGCAGAACCCTGAACCTGCTGTTGAAGGTTCAGGGCACCCCCAGATTTGTGGAGGTGGGTGCCCCCCTACCATGTATTACCCACAGAACAATTCAGCCCCACGTTAGCACAAACGGCTTTCAGTCTAAAAGCCTTCAAAAGATGAGAGAAAGGTGGATTTCTGGAGCGGGGGAAGCAGAGTGGGACAAAGGGAGCCCCCCCCCCCCGCCCTGCACTGTGGTGGTGCACCTTTCCGTGGCATCTGGCAACTTCATGCAAATGCAAACCAGAGCACAAACGCAAAGAATAATTGCCCATTAAAGCGCTTGTATATTTTTATGGCTTTGATGCAAAATCTGCCCCCCTATCGCGTTTTGCATCTGCCACTCTTCCATCTCTCCCAGAGCTCTAAAACGTTAATATGCAGCTTATAACCCTCAAGTATTTTCCACTGGTTTTGTATTTCTTCTCTGGGGATTTCCAGGCTGGTGAGATGATCTCATTTGTGTTGATTTTCGAAGGTAAGCACCATATTCATAAAAAGAGACCAAAGAGGAGAATGCATTCCTCACTGTAAAAACCTGCCTGGAGCCCCTAGGAGAGGGGTGATGGGGCCTTTGTCTTGGAGAGGGAGACAGGCAGGAAGCCCTTGACATGTGGGTAAAGAGCCCATATGACTGGTGGATACACCCACACAGCTGCCCTTTAATGGCTGGATTGGCCTCCCGCTGCCTCCCTGAAGTTCCGTCCTGCTGAGCTCTGGCACAGACGGGGTCCCCAGGAAGGGAGCTGGCTTCTGGGTGCACTCTGAGGATCAGTCCGCTGAAGGTCCGGGGTCGGGAGCCCGTGGGCTGGGTGGGTGTCAAGAAGATGCGCAATTGGCATTTGGTCTCAGAGCTCTTGCCTGCTTTTCTTCGAGAGAAACTCATTTTTAGCTTATGAGCGAAATCCAATTTTCGTTGCAGTGACACCAGATTTTTCACTTTGATTCATGCTGGATAAGGTTTAAAAAGGGAGCCTTTCCAGTGTAATGAGTCTGTGCCACTGTTTCCTTGCTTGTCGGGTGGGGGTGTTTGGGTCTGTTGTTTATTTTTCTCCCTTGTTTGTCAGGCCAAACACTCAGGATGGATGCTCTCTCCAAAGGGGCACACGAGTCGCTGCCCTGTTTCCCCAGCGAAAGGCGGCTTCCACAGGTGTTCGCTCCCAGTTCAACCAGAGCGAAGTCAGAGGCCCGTGGTGGGGTCCAGAAAAGTCTGCACACAGTGCCTTTTCTTCCAGCGCTGTTCTTCAGCAGAGAGGCACTCACAAATACGGGACACGGTGACAGGCTTATGTATTTTAGTAGCATTGATTCACCCCAGACCGTTTGCAGAGAGGATGCGCTGGGTTTCCATCGGGCACCCTGCACTGGATGTGGTAAACGTTTATTGCCATTTTGGGGGGCCAGACTCCTGAACTAGGGCACTGAGAGATGACATGGTAACATTAGTGCATCCAAAGAGAAGTGTCAGGTCCCGAAGTAACCGCGTCATGAGGATGTCTTCTGTCTCTGAGGTTCATGGAGAAGTTATTTGGGTTTTGTTTCATCTGTATCTGAATCATGTATCCAGGTCATTGCTTTGAATTAGTGACTCACCAGGTCCCAGCACCAACCAGCCAGTGCGCCCGGTCACAAGAAAACCACCCAGAAACCCCTTCCTTCCATGCCTGCAGGGGTCTGAAGGGAGCCAGACCAACCACAGTGTGTTTGCACGGGACAGTGACCTATGAGACGAGAGCCACTCTGTCCTCAGCCAGTCCTAGGGGGTCCTCGGAGGTATGGGGACTAGAAGATGGTCCTCTTCCATCGCTCCTCCTGCACTCGTGCAGCAGGGTCTATTCCCTGGGCGGCCAGAGAGCCCTGTCTGAGCTCTCAGGAGGGAGCAACTGATTATGTCTTTCCACAGATGTCATTGTGGGGGTTTGAATCTGCTTGTCCCCATTCCTAGAAACCCATCTTCAAATCCTGACACCGAGCAGCAAGGAAAGAGGGTTTGAATGCATGGAGGGCTGGCAGAGTTCCAAGTGCAAGACATGCATCAGGTCATCTCCTGTCTATTAGCACCGCGTGTGTTCCGAGTTGGGTGGCTATTCCTGAGTCACTGGAGCACCGAGACACAGGGACTCGGCACTGATTTTCTCTGCATCCGGTCGTGCCCTTTGCTTTCTGTTTATGTCCAGACCCTGGGCTGGATACAGCGTCTAGAAGATGGTGTGGAAGCTGGAAGGTGGAAGGTGGAGGGCCTCTCCCTTCAGAGAAAGGAGACTAATGTGAGTGAACCACCAGAGTGTGTCCAGGCACAGAGTTAGGGACGGGCTACTGCCCAGTGCCAGGTCACCACCTCGTCAATAAGGAGAACAGATGTTCCCCGGCAGCTGCAGCCTAGCATCAGCCAGAGGCCTTCTCCGTGTCTGTGAATCCAGCCACTTGATTGCTGGTGCGTCAGGGGTGACGCCTTCTTCAGGAGATTAATATTAAATGAAAGTAGGGAGGAAGGAAGGTAGGAAAGAAGGGAAAAGGGGAGAGAGGGAGAGTGGGAGGAAGAAGGGGAGGGAGGAAGAAAGGAAGGTTGTAAGGGGTGGAGAATGGAAGGAATAAGGGGAGAGGGACAAAGGGAGGGAGGGAAGGAGGAAGAAAAGAAGGAAGAGAGGAAGAAGGAAGGAAATGCTCAATGCTGCAGACTTCCTAGGACTTCTCAGAGAGCCCCCTGGCCAGCTCTAGAGGGCCAGCTAGAAAGGGACAGACGACTGGGAAGCCTCCCCGTCTTTGCAGAGCATGAACTGGGGACCGTCCTATGGAGCGGAAGGGGACTGGACCCCCGCCCCCCAGGAAGTCCATATCCAAGCAGGAGTGGATGGGGCCCACCTGTGCTCCTTTAGCAAAATAGGAACACGGCTAATGCAGCCTCAGAAGGGGCCGAGGCCCTGGCGCCGAGACCGCCCCCAACACCTGCGGGCCTTGGGGGAAGGTCTGCTGTCGGTCACAAGGGCGCGTGTGGACTCGGCTCTGTCCTCTGAGCAGCGTGAGCCCCTTGCTCTGCAGCTGCACTCTGTTTCATGCTTCGTCTCCACATCTAAGTCCTCCAGGAAGGATGGTTGAAGCGGAGAGGGAGAGGGATGGTGTGTGGCTGGCCCGCACCGCAGCCGCGATAACGAATGGGTCAGCATGGTGACCGTGTTTCCGCACGCGGGCGGCCAGCTGCTCCGCCAGATTGCCAGTTTTCCCTTCCTCTCTTCAGAATCCCTGTGCAAACGCAGCATTTGAGCGGCGGCTACCCAGGGCTGCGTCCCCACGGGACTCAGACATCTCAGGTGTCCTGTTTCTGGGCTGTAAGGGAACGCGATTCGCCTGTTTCCCGCTTCAGTGGGCACCGCGCGCTGATTTCATGCACATACCTTGATCCTTGATCCGAGAAACGCGGCGCGAGGGCTGGGTGCCCCGAGAGGGAGGATGCCGAGGAGGGTGCTGAGGAGGATGCCGAGGAGGGTGTAGGCTCTGTCTGTAACAGCACGGTGTTTAGAAGGCTACAGTGCCCTGTGTGGCCCTCTTCAGACAAACCTTTCTAGGCGGGTCCACATGCTAGTACTTTCCTGCCTCGGGACAGTTGCCTTAGGAAACACAAAACAGGCGGCCTGCTTGCCAGGCGCTGTGCCAGGAACCCAGGTAGCAGCTGCCGGTCTTTACTGGGGGAAGATCTAACTCAGTGGTGACATCCTGGTCCATGCAATTCCAGGGGGTGGAAAATAGGAGTTGTTTGTATGGAAAACCCCCGTCATTCCCCCAACCCTGGCAACCGCCCAGCCGCTACACACATCTGTTCTGGGGTACAGTTCTCCCAGCTCCCCACGGGGCCACCCCCAGCCTTGTAGGGAGCAGTGAACCTGGGGTCCCACCCCCTCAAACGCGTTCTTTTCCTCCCAGGGTCCTTGGAGCCCTTTGCGCCTCCCTCCAGCCTCAGTTGCTGGTGGCTGGAAAGGACCCGCGGGCCTGGGAAAAGGTGGGATCCTGAGGCTGAGGGAGGGATGGGGCAGAGCCCCTCCGGTCAGTGTGGACATGGGGCAGACAAGGTGAACCCCAGGTGAAGGATGAGGCCCCGGAGGTGCGTTTCCGGAAACGGGGGTCTGGGATGGTGCTGAGCTGAGTTCCAGCTCCTGCTGTACAGTAAGGCTTATGCGGGGTCTCCTCCCCAGGGAGTGTGTCCTACAGGCAGCAGGAAATCCAGCGAGAGACAGGCAGGGGGCCAGGAGGAGCCCACCCCAGCCGGCTGCCTCTCCTCTGGGAGTCTCAGCTCTCCTGTAGGGGGAGAAAAGGGGCCAGGAGAGAAGACTTCCTGGGTGGCCCTTCAGTCCTCTGCTCCGACCACAGCGCCAACGCCACTCACTTGCTCTTGTGTTTACCTCCTCCTTCCCTTCACGCAGGTGCCCCGCATTTAGACCCCGTATTTAGACGTGTAGGACGGCTGGGGCTTCTGCTCGCCTGGGGAGGATGAGGGGCACCTGGGATTTGCAGAAAGGCCTCAAGGAGCCTGCCGGTGAATAGAAAAGATAACAGGGACTAAACTGGCCTCTTTTGCAAACCAATACCGCCCCGGAGAAGTTGGCAGTCCTGCAGGACGAGTGTCCTGGGGGAATGAGGTGCGTGTGTCTGGGGGCTAGCGTTCCCAGCAGTGCACCCACTCTGGGCCTTTCCAAGCCTCTAACATCCAGGTCCCAGGACAGCCCCTCTCCCAGAGGCACTTCCCAGAAAAGCACCCCCTCCTTGCGATGCCGTACAGGCACCCGGGGCTCTGCTGTCCTGAGAAGGGACAAGATTCAGAGACCTGGAGAGCTGGGGGCGGAGGGGGGCTCTGAGGACGCAGATGGCTGCATGCGGGCTGGGGGAGGACTTGCAGGCGAGGAAGCCCTGCTCTTCATCAGGGTCTCAGGCTTCAGCTTCATTGACCTGTAGACCCCTCACCAAGTTCGTTCTGCTCGAGACTCCCCACCACCCCCGGAAGAAAACCCTGCCACACCCTCCTCTTGGAGCTGAGCTCCTAGACTCCTGCAATTACGTTTGCTGTTTGTTTTCAAAGCTGTAGGAATAGTCCGGGGGCTCAAAAAGATTTGTTCCTTGGAGCATGGGAGTTTTATCCTTAGGCTGCACGCGCCTGTCTGTGGGAAGAGTGCGGCACGACTGGAATTTGTGAACAAGCAGTGTGTCTACAGAAACGAAAGTGTGGGAGATAACAACGGGGCGGGTGAAAGCCTGGAACACAGAGCTCGCACCGTGCCGCGCGGGCCTTGGGAACGAGTGTGGACGCGCTGACGGCTGTGCTGCGCGCGTCGGCGCGTCGGCATGTGTGTCCGCGCCTTGAGCAGACGCCCGCAGACGCGCGTGCGTACAGGCAGAATTCACACAGACCTGCTTGTGTTCGCGCCCCGTGCAGACGTGCATGCAAACAGACCGCATGTGACTGCGGATCTGCGGTCTGCACACGTGTGTGGGTAGAGGTGCACACAGATGCTAAGATGTGGAAGTCTGCGCAGTGAGCTTTTCTCTGTGCCTGTAAATGTTTGTGCTGCATTCTCACGGGCACAGGGACATGGGTGTCACACTGGCCCGTCCTCTGCGCCGGACCTGGCCTCCCCAGCTGCTGTCCACCGCTAGACGCCTGACGCCTGGAAGGAGGCGGGGTGACCAGCACGGGCCTGCAGGGAGACGGGGCCGGCGACTGGGGACCCTCCCCGGCAGGTGTGTGTCTAAAGCCTGGCTCTCTCTCCTCTTGTCCGCAGTGCCCGGGTTCCCGTATCCAGCCGCCACCGCCGCGGCCGCCTACCGAGGGGCGCACCTGCGGGGCCGCGGCCGCACCGTGTACAACACCTTCCGGGCGGCGGCGCCCCCGCCCCCGATCCCGGCCTATGGCGGGTAAGTGGGGCGGCCGCCAGGGCGGGCTCCCTGCACCGGCCCCTCCTGCTCGCTCCCGCATGCAGGCCTTGCCCGCCCCCCAGAACCGCCCGGCATGCGAGCTGCACCGTGCGGAGTGTTGAGAAATGACTGTCATTTGTCCTGTCATGGTTGGCGCCTTTCAGCATTCTACATGTCACATGTCGTTACGTAAATTCTCTTTGAGACTGAATGCTGGAGAACAGAGAAATGGTTACAGCCAAAGATGGATTTCTGATGATTGCAGGCATCTGGTTTGATGGAGGTTGGATCACATTTGCCCCAGGAATCTATCGGAAAGGGACGGAGGTTTTCAAAGCTGAAAGTCACTGATAGGCAGACTTCCCTCCCCTCTCCGTCCCCAAGGCATCTGGCGTGGAGAAGAGAAAATTAGATGTGGAGTCAAAGGCAGTCAAGAGCTTAGCACCATTGGAATTAAGACTCGTCTTAGTTGCAGTTTTCACCATAGTGCTGGCCCTTCCTTTTCCCTCTTCCAGGAACTTGCAGAGTGATGTGTCCGCATCACCAGTTGGTCTCTGTGCGTGAGCTTTGGTATTGACAACCAACTGTCAAAGATGGTGCCAACCAAAGTGGTGCCCACAGTTTGCGGAGCTGCCACTCATTCAGCTTCCCCATTAAGGCTCTCCTCCTAGAACGTTTGGCATACCAGAGTCAGGGAAAGGGGGCGTCTCTCAGGCAGTGGACCTCAACCAGCAGTGTTGAGCCCCAAAGGATTTTTGAAATGTCTGCAGACATCTGTTTTGGTTATCACAGCAGGAGCTGCAAGGTGGAATGGTAACCCACTGGTGGCATCCACGGATGCCCCCCGCCCCAAATACAAATAGATATGAAGACCCCCATGTGAGTAGTTCTTTTCTAAAGAAAACTCTCTTTTGTGCAAGACAGGCATAGACATGAGGCTTCCCTGTCAGTGACTGGCCGTCTGGCCTGTGGAAGGCATATGACTGCATTCAAAGCTGTTTGGAAGGTTAAGTGCCTCTTTCAGAGCTCTGTTGCTTCTAAGTCTCTTTTAGAAACCTAAATTAGCCTAGATTATTTCTCTAATATACTGATGAGAATGGAAGCCACTCTCTTCATTATTTATTCATATCTCGCCCATTCCAAAGCAGAGCACATGAAGTGTTTCAGAAGTAGATGTAGTAAGACAAAGTTAAGAACAGAGGAAAATGGCGCTAGATAAAATCATCAGAAAAAAATGGCAAAGGGCAAAGAAAGAAGGCCATGTCCACCATTTACCACGTGGCCAAGAGATAGGGTTCATTCCGAGTTTCTTAATGGACAAGACAGCAGCAAAAATAGTATTTTTTTTTTACCTTAAAGACAGTGATAATTACAAACCAAGGATGAATTTGCCCTAAATTCTCCCCACCTTCTGGAAAAATGCCTCTGCATGTGCTAAGCCTTATGCATCTGACTATGTGATAGAAAGAATTATTGATAGCATAATTATCTCCAGCCCCACAGTATTGAGTCCACTTTATAGATCCAGAAATGCAGAAATAAAGATTTGTTATTCCCAAGGTCTCGTAACGAGTTATGAAAGGAAGAAAAAAACAAAGACCGACTTACCCTCTAGACTCTTGTAATTACTAAAGCAAAACTCATAAGCCATCAAATGCAAATTCCACATTAGCTGGTCTGAAAATCATTATCTGATCTTAAATGGTAATTGTAGCTTTTCAGGATATATATACCTTCCGTATCCCATTACTATATTAAACAGAAAAAAAATCAAGTAAAATTATAGGATTTATCCTCACATGAACAATTTGTAAAAATCTCAGAATAACACACCTGCTGTAAAGTTGAAATTTGCTAACTTATAATGAACTTGCTCTTTGCCAGGAATAACCATGTAGCGCTAATGAATGCCACGTTCTCCAGAGAGAGAGACACAGGCATCTCCAAAGGGTGAGACGATGTGTCTGTGAGGCTTCGATGTGGTGTAATTTTAGTGTTCCAGTGAAATTCCTGATCATCTCGATTACACTGGAAGAGTGTGCCAGCTTTGATGGCAATATTATGAGGATTCACACTTGGTACAGTCACGTGCCACAGAATGGCATGTCGGCGGTGAGCCACAAATACTACAGCGGTCCCCAGGTATATAGTCTGAGTGTACAGAGGGTGTCACCGCTGACATGAGTCTAAATACACTCTGGCATTCCAACGACAGAATTGCCTAATGAAGCATTTCTCAGAACGTGCCCCCATTGCTATGAGACACATGGCTGTAATCAGATCAGATTCCCCAGAGAGGAGGAGGAGGAGGAGGAGGAGAAGGTCGACAGGTGTGTGTGTCTGTCTGTCTGCCCATGTCTGCAAGTTCTATGAGAGGAAATTCTGCGAGTTACCTGGGTGTTTTGCTGGATTACCAACTGCCTGGGGGGCATCGGCACTAAATGAATGAACTGGTGTCTTCAAGGAAGGTTTCCCTTTTCTCTGGAGTGTCTGATGCAGGCTGCAGGAGACAGTGGTGGGGCAACTCATGTTAGAAAGAAAGAGCAGAGATTGGTTGTCAGAGAAAAGGACCTGAACTTCCATTGCATGGAAATGAGTAGTGAAGAGCTTGGGAAGCCACTGTTTTCAGAATCAGGTTGTCCAGCAGATATTGTAGATTTCCAACATCCTTTGGAAGAAGAGTCCTAGATTTGAGTAACGTCCTGACTCTAGTCTGTTAACACCCCTTGACTCAGCACCCATCACACTCCAACAGTCTTGTACTAAGGTCATGGAAACAAATGGCCTCTTTGAGGGAGTTTGTGGGAGTTTCTTCCAGTCCTGAGCAGGGGCTGAGATACACTCTTACAACAATTTCAGTAAACATGGTAAATGACAAAGCAGGGTGTTGAGTGAGCAGCAAGGAAGGGCCCTTCACCACACGTGGGTGTCTCAGAAGGTTTCCTGGCAGAGAAGAAATAGAGGTGAAATTTAAGTCCAGCCATTTGCAGAGCCACCATGTTAAGATCTCCTTCTGCAGTTAGTTCTCCTCTCACCCAGGGCCCCATCTTTTCTAAGATAATCTGGCAAACTGCATTTATTAAGGAAGGCTTTATCTTTCCCATGGTCACCAATCAAAGGCACATAATGACGTATCTCATCTGAGTATATTGTTGCTACTAAAATTCCAACCAGAAGTGTGTCATGTATCCTACATCCATGTGTGCCTTCTGCATTTTTTTTTCAAAAGATTGAAAAAGATTCCCACAGAAACTCCATGGCTGCCTTTGTGGAGCCTTAGTGCCGCCTCAGAGGAATCCAGCATCCAGGTCTCCTATAGGAGTCACCCTGATATTTACATTTCCTTTTCTCAATTTGTTTTTTCTTTCCAAGTTCTGATACTTTCTGAAGCCCCTCCCAGCAAAAGAAGAGCATAGATTAGTTAGGCCCTATTCTCTCCTTTTCACGTAACTAAATGAAAACTTCTTGGGACATCAAGTTATGATGTCTGCTTAGACCATGGAAAGAGCGTAGAAATGGGTGGAAAACCCTAGACTGAGCCAGTCAGCCCCCTACTTATTGTCCACACTAACTGTATGAGTATGATTAAGTTAAATGAGTTTATAAGCTCATGTCTAGGAAGTCGGCAGGATTATTGCAGTCCTGTAAAGTCATAACGAGGGGGCAGATAAGATTGTCCTCCACTATTCCCTCTCACACTCCCCTGGGTAACTGACTTAATATTTATAGGCACAGTTTGCCTTAACAAGAGAGTAAAGACTGTACTTGTCTCTGTAGGGTTGATAGAGGATGAAACAGGGAAATCCATTAAGGTTACAACTTAGTCAGGTCATCAGAGAATGTGTGTTTAGTGAACTGTAGCTTCCGTTGTTGAGTTTGATATAGTTACTGATTTCTTATTAGCTACCCAATTTCTCCACATTCCCAAGGTTCCCTTGTGCTCATGTTGAACACACAGGCAGATCCTGCGCCTCTTCCTCTGTGACCTCCATTCTCCACCAGCCACAGGGATGGTTTTGGTTGGAGGCACAATAGTTTATAGAATATGGACCACAAATAAAATATTAGCTAGTGAAGAAGCTCAGAGAGCTGCGTGAATCAGGTGATATCCTGCCTGTCTTCCTATGAGTCATAGGATGACACTGGATGAATTCCATCCAGAGGAACTTGCAGGCTGATGACCTGTAGAGGAAAATGTAGATTCAGATGGCAGGTAGACGCATTGGAGACACACCCACCAGACTCAGTGCAAAACTCCCTTCCCAGAGGAACCCCATGAGACGGCCTTACCAAGTTCTTATCCTTAAATAAGTAAACACCCACTTATCAAGAGGAGGGAGACGGTACTGCACTCTCCTGGGGCATCATAGGGCATCATTATTCTTCTTCTAAGTTAAACATGCAGCCTCAGCTGCAGGGTTTTGGTCTTGGCTCTCTGGGTATCTTTGACTGATATGGTCTGTACTTTGTAGATAATGAAGATACCTCTATGGACAACTTCTCAGAGTTACCTTGGGCCATGTTTTGAGGAAACTCCGTGTTACATTGGGTATAGGGAGGAGCTGGCAGGAGAATGTCCAGTTGGCCAGTGTGAGGGTGAAACCGACAGCTAATTCCTTTGGGAATGCTTTCAGAGCAAGTCCTACAAGAGCCTGGGTCCCAGCCTCCAGGGCCTCACAGGCACTGTTTTTCAAGAAGTCAGCCAAGCTTTCTGATTCAAATTTCTAGAGGTCTAATCCTCAGACTCTGTTATCTGATGATTAGGAATGTTCTCACTGAATACCAACACCAGGAACTAGAGTCCTCACCAACCATTTTCAGAGCGTGTTTAATTCTCTCTGCTTCGGGGAATGACTTGTTTTGTTTTGGCTGTAAGATCTGTTCAAAGTCTCAATCAGATTTAAAATGTAACCCCTTACATTTAAAAAAAAAAGTCTTCTTGCTTGAGTGCATTTATAGACAAACATCATAAATCAGTATCTCTTAAAAATGATGGGAGGAGAGTAGGATGTCAGAGATACCTTTGATAATCTACTTAATCAAACTAAAATGTGGATTTCCCCTAGGAAGATGTTTCTGTACACACACTCACAACTATCCAAATGCTAGCGATTCCATGGATCTACCTGATATAGAGTCAAAAACATCTAGATTTGGACATATAGAAATGTTAATTTTCTAGTTGGAAGGGGGCAGGGACGGAGAACAGCTTTAAATAACCTTTTCTTCAAGAATATATATATGGGTAGGATACATAAACGTAAACAGATTGGATCCTTTGGCTGTCCCATACTTTCTTTCTTGAAAGTAAACTAATTTGCGCAGTGCTATCATTCCCTGCCTGCATTCATCCAAATATTTAACACTACTGTTATTACCTTTCTAAGAAAATGAGATCTGCATTTGCATTATGTTCTTGCCAAAACATATTGCAATCCTGGAGTGACTGACAAGCAGTACAATTACCTGTGCATAACTAGCCAGACACCTTTGCATTAAAATCAGGCTTCACCTGTGTAGTGCATGACGGTAACTTTCTCCTCTGTGATTGGCCTGGGGTCAATGGATGTCTAGCCGCACACTTGACCTTGACCCTTGCCTGCATAGCTGGTATTTTGAGTGCACCTGTTTCCTGGGTCTTTAAAAAGTATTTGGATGTATTCTTGGAAAGCATATTCTGTGAGAACCCTTCTATATCCAGCGTCCATTTAGACTAGGACCTGGGAAGCTGACCTCCGTGTTGTCACAAGTGTAAAGTAAAATAGCACCCGGGGGTGCCAGGAGACGCCTGGTCTGTGGACCACTAGCAGCAGCATCACCAGTACTGGTTTAAAATGCAAATTCTTAGACCCCCATCCGGGTCTGTTGATTCACAGCCTCTGGGCTGGGCATGGGGCCCAGCCATCTGTGTTTTAACAAGTCCTCCCGGTGCTTCTGCTCTGTGCTGGAGTTTGTGCTGCCTGTCATGCCTCTTCGGCGCTGGGGCTGCGAAGCCAGAGTACCTGGGCTGGAACCCAGCTTAGCCCAGACCTAGATTCCAGTGCCTTTGCACCCAAAGAGGCGGGACCAGCCGCACCCATCACCATCGCACAGGGGTATTTGAGGACTTACGGGACAGGGACAATGCTGAGTGACGCACTCCCTCCAGTGCCTGGAGGTGAGGAGGCCAATGGAAATAATTGTGAGCACAAGGTTACTAGCAAAGGAGGCAGATGCAGCACGTGGTTAAACTGGCTACCCCTGAGGTGGCTTCATGTCTCACTGCCAGTGAGGATGACCAGATCGGCTGCTAAGTCTTGCCATTTCTTCCCCAAACGTGAGGGGGTGCCACTCAGTGAAAACAAGCGATGTCTCACAGTGAGGTTGAGAAGAGCAGCTGGAGGGTCTTCATTTCCTTTCTCAGCGAGGTCTTTGCCTTCTGCCAGACTTCAGAGCCCCAGAAGCCAGCGAGTCTCTCCTTCCTACGGGCCTTCTACCCATGGGGCCTTGAAAGGGGCTTCCCTATGCCTGCTCCCCAGCTGCTTGCTGGCTAAGGCTGGGAGTTTCAGCGACACTTGTTCTGCTCACCCTCCCCGCTGTGGACAGCCCTCCTCCTCCCATCACACGCCCAGAGCAGCCTGTCTTCTCCTGCAAAGCACCTGTCAAGGCTGCAAGTTTACATCTGTGCTCATGGCTTTGCAGTGTGTGGCCCGCACACCACCAGCTGCTGATGGCCGGCCCAGCGCCGTGGTCAGCACACAGAAAAGTTTCAGGAACTGAGAAACAGTACTCGCACTCAGCTTGTTTGAGAAAGTTCAATGCCGTGGTCTCTGCAGGGTCTCTGCCGTGGTCTCAATTTCTGTGTCTCAGAAATGCAGGAGGTCACCATCCCCATATCCTTGTCCAGGGCCCATGACGGAAGGCTCACCATGGCCATCCTGCTGAACCAGGCCAGACGTGGGGCCTGTTCTCTTCTGGGAGTTGTCGGTATGGTAGCCTTGACACGAAGACACCCAGCTGGCCACAGTGAGTCCCGGAGAAAGAAGGGGTCACTTTCCAGCCAGAGCTCAGCTCCTGGGCTGTACTGTGCCCCCAGGGGCAGCCTCAGCATCCAGACTCGGCTCTTCTTGCCTTTACTCACGGGAGAGCAGACACAGAGTCCCTCTACAAATATTAAGAAAGCCACTGCTTCTCATATTTAAATCAATATTATTCTTCAGTCACAACTCAAGCACTTTCAGCCCCTAGTGCTGTCTCCTTGGTTGGGGACAGCGTTTTGCTCTAATTCCTCTTCTCCTTCTCCATGACAACAGTCGTAGAGGCTGGAAAATCTCATCAGACTTGAACTAGAGGCTGAAAGGTCCTCCCTCCTCAATCCTAACTGAATTCTACCAGGAGCTGATCAATACATTGTTCTGGGACTCCTTCTTTCACCTCCTGATGCGCAGTAGGGACAGGTGTCCCTCGGCAGAGAGTGAGAAGGATGTTAGGCGCTGTGTGGGGTAGAATACCCAATAGGTGATTGGCTGAAACTTTCCAGGAAAAGAGGACACTTACCCCAATCCGCCTCATAGGAGACGGACAAGTCACCCAAGGGAAGGTCAGCACAGTGATGCTGGTGTTTTGAGGAGGGAGGCCAAACTTGGCTAGGGGTGGGCTTTGGCTAAGCTCAGAGAGATGGTGGCACCGAATGAGAGCTACAATGCCAGTCAGACGACTCATCGCTCTGCACGCCCTGGGTCCCTGCATCCTCCCTCGAGGTCGGCACTTCCAACCTCGTTCCCCTCGTCCACTAGAGCAGACAGCGCTCAGGCGGCTTCATTAGTCCCGGCACACAGAGCCGCTGCGGGGAGGCTGAGCGTGGCCCAGAGGCCCAGTAGTTCCCAGCTAATTGCTCTTGAGTGGTGCTGGGCGTGGGGACGAGACTACTGGGAGGAGGGCACCCTGCTGAAGGCATGGAGGCATGAAGGATGGGGACAGCTCCATGGGTCTGGACCCCAAGACAGATGCGTGGCTCTCCTCCCGCCCGGTGGAGTCCAGCCTGTGCCAAGCGCTGGTGTCAGAGCTGGCCCTGCCGCTGGCCCCTGCATCCGCTGCCCTCTCGGGTCTGGAACGCAGGGAGAATGCAGAGCTCAGCTCAGGATGCGGCGGCCGACCTTGGCATCTGGAATTAAGGTTTCAAGCTGCCTGACAAGAGCTTGTAGTCCTTTGGGATCAAAAGGAAAACAGCTAAGAGGCCTCGGCCCCACCTCCTGGGAGTGTGACATTCCAGCTGAAGCCTGATGGCCCTCGGTGTTCAGTGCATCGAGAGCGAGCAGCCCCTGACGGCCGCCAGTGTTCTCCAGCACCCGTGTCACTGCCGTGTGCGTGTGCGTGTCGTGTGCGTGGGCCTTGGTGCGTGTCGTGCTGTGTCTCCCTTGGCTCAATCCGCTTGGCTTCCATGTGGGTGCACTCTGCTGAATCCACCCTTGTGTGGTCAAAGACGTGCTTCCATTCCAAGCCCGCTCCATGGGGCGGGGGCTTGCGGGTCCTCTGCCAGAACCGTCCCTCATCCCGCAGCTCCATGGGGAGACACGGGGGGAGCATCTTCATAACAGCGGCCGTGCTTTGGAAAGCGCGCGTTTTGGTGTTCAGGCCAGCCTGTGATCCCGCTCCGGCCTGCGGGGGTGCGGCCTCCTCCGGAGACTGATTAAACCCCTTTGGATGCTGAGGCATTTTAAGTCAATTTCCCATGAGCACAGAGCTGGCAGCTTCTCTTCCTGACTTTTTGGCTCAAGGTATAGTAAGAAGCTTCTGGAGAAGCCCGTGACACCTTTAGTCCCCTCCTGTGAAGTCTTTCTCTCTGGGATAATGGCTCTCTGCTGCCCACAGAGGCCCTTGGGGCCCACGAGGGGCCCTGCTGAGCCTGGCTGCAGTCGCGTGAATGCACGGGGCTGCACACAGATGCGGACACGCATCTCGTGCAGACATGCGTGTGCATGTGTGTGTATGTGTGTGCCCGCTGCCCTGACATGCTTGCAGGCCTCTCCATGTGCACACAGAGCACACACGTGTCCCCTCACGTGCGTTCTACACGCACGCCGATGCAGGTACGCTGCAGGCGCTCTTGCCCGGCTCATTAGAGACGGCCTCCTGCACTTTCTGTGAACCGTGGTGCCTGGGAGGGCCCTGCAGCACGGCAGAGTGGAAGAAAGTGGAAGACATCCCATCCCAAAGGGGCCACACTCTGTGACCCCATGTGACCAATTTCAAGCTGATGACTGGGTGGCGGGGAGGAGGGCGAGCTGAGCGGCTGACGAATGGCACCTCACCACCCAGAGGAAACCCCACACTCCTCTCTCGCATTCCTGTCGCTCCCCCAAGAGGGGAGCCCCTGCCCCACTCTGGCCCTCTGGGAAGCCCAGCCCAGCTGCATTTCCTAGGTCTGATCCACCCCCATCTGCAGCTCCTCTGCCCTCCCGCCCGGTGACAGCACCCGGCTCCTGCGTGGGCCTCGTGACCAGACTAACTCGGCCGTCACGGGGCAGTGTGTCTGCATGGGGAAATGCACTAATATGGATGTTTCTCTTTGTGTGTGTGCTCTCGCAGTGTTGTTTACCAGGACGGATTTTATGGTGCAGACATTTATGTAAGTATCCATTGACGCATGCCACCCTGTTCCCTCCCGAGCCATTCTGTTTACAAGTTTGCTGCCAGTTTCTCTCCATCAGGCGGTCCCCGCCTCCCCTGGGTCGCAGGGCCCCGGCTCCTCGGAATCCTCACCCTCTAGCAGTGAGTGGGACCTCAAGAGAGGCAAGCGCCTCCCCGCCCAGGGAGGACCTTTCTCTTTCTCCGCGGTCCAGTGAAGACGCTCCTGGGAACAGAAGTTCTGAGTTCTCTATAGGCTGTGTTTTCAGTGTCCCATCATACTGCCTATGAAAATAGTCAGGAATAGCGGGTTCAGTAAATATTACAGAATAATAGCTGTGGTTCCCAGATGAAGAAGGTTAAAAGATATTTTCATGGCTAATGATTTGGATGTTTTCTTATAAAATATATTTCACTGTTTATTACACTAGCCCTAGAAAGGTGCTCGCTTGCTCTCTCTCTCCCCTCTCTCTCCATGGATGATTTTATCAAGAAACATCTCCTAACAAAATGTCCATCACTTTGGACATTCATCCCTGCTTCTCTTGGTCCCCTACTTGACCTCTGTTTCCCCAAAACAATCACCTGACTTCGAGTTGTATGTTAAACGGTACACTTTATTCAGCTTTTCACTTTTCGGACAGAGTAGTCGCATGGTTTTCATTAGAGGAACCATAATTAAACTGACCTAAGGTGGTCTGGATGGACTTCATCTCCCACTTGACGCTAGCAGCGATGTCATGAAAATGTCTTGGAATAAACAGTTTAAAACAAATGCACAGGATGAAGAGGGCATTTTCTAAAGCACATAATTTTTTTATTACCACTGACCCCAAATAAGTTCCATAGAAGCACATTGGTAGTTTTAGAGACTAGAGAAGAAAGAAAAATAAAATCCTGTTTCTAATTAAATTGATGTCATTTGCCAGAAAATAGAAAAAGAGATGCTGGCAATTTCACTTTCCGCCTTTTGAATTTCCAATAATTACAATTTTGAGACCTAGTTTAATCTCCATCAAGGAAGAACTTAGTGGGTTCTATTATTATTGTATCAATTACATTTATTATAATCTGTGAGGCTTTTTTATGATACAATGAATGAATAGCCTACATACTCTCTAGTCACCCCTCAAACAACCAGTTCCTTTTTTTTCTGTGTTATAAACTGCCCCTCTCGTGTCCTCGACTCCAGACTTCGTTTAGCTGCATTTTATAAAAATGATCCTCCTCAGATGCTGAATGAACCTGACATCAGTCCACACCTCCGCCTGTGTAGACTCTGTCTAGACTCTGCAAGAGGGAGCTGCGAGTATCGTGGCATAGCTAAGTGTAGGCTTTTTGTTTTTACCTAGAAATGGAGGGGAGTAGAGAAGGAGCAGTGAAATTAGGGGGAAAAGGGAAACCTGCCAAAAAGTAAACTATCTCCCACCAACATCCACTTAAGAAAAACAAATGCAGATGTCAGTAAACCTGGCTAAAAACAAAGACATTTCATATTAGCTCTAACTTATTGAGGTCCCACCTCTATCCCTCGCTTCCATCCTTGGTAAAATGACAGTAATTTATTGAATTATTTACTGGTGCTGACCTATGAATATTTTGAATTGGCATCTTACTCCTCACCATCTAGATTTTTTTTCTTTGTAAGGAAAAGTGCAGGCAGGAAGAGAGAGGAGGAAGAAGAATTGATTTTATTTAGTTGTTCACATTGCTTGTTCATTCCCTGCAGACCTGGGACATGAACCCAGGTCCTTGGGATGTGTGTGGACTGTGCTCCTCCAGAGGCAGCAGACCCAACCACTCCTCCATCAGGACACGCTTCCTCAGAGGGTACTGAAGGCAGGGGTTGTAGGATCCCACAAATGAGGAAACTGCTGGATTATGTAGCATGATTAACAACCTGTGTCTGTAGGGGGATAAGAAATACAAATGAAGCCCATGAGAGCGGGCAGTTGAAGAGGCAGAGGCTCAGAATCCAGAACCCAGACAACAGTGGAGAGAAAGGGAAGTTCTACTCAGGGAGCAATACTGCTAAGAGGCCCCTCGGTGCTGCTCCGTAAGAAGCTCTGGTTTCCCACACGTCCACCAGATTTGGGCAAAGCCCAGTTACCCCCATGATACAGTCTCCACCGGAGTCTGTGTGATGGTCAAAGTTCTATCTCTGGACTGCATTTCAGGTCCTGAGTCATCTGCACGTTTCACCCTTTCCGAGCCACCCTACTCGCCAAAAAAGTATTTTATGTCATTTTCCCACTGCTCATATTAAAGGGGCAATAAGATTTTTCAGGCACTGTTTCCAAAGAGGCACTTAGGGGACAGAAAAAGAAACTGCAATATGAAAACTTTGAGTTGTGTTGACACAGCCTACATCATCATTCTGTTTCCAAGAAAGTGGTCAGACCCCACAGACCTGAATGCGGCTCTCTGTGGAAGATGGTCACCTTGGAATGTTCTCCTGGGTGGGGTGCCTTTCGGGGTCCATGGCTCAGCTAGACTTTCCCATATGGCAGCAGAGCCAGGACTCACCAGTGGCCTTACCCTGATCAGCAGGAAAAGGAATATCAATATTGCTTGTACTCCTAAATCGGTGAAGCTAGAGTCATCCTGGCTCAACGCACATTGTAACCTTGAATGTGCTTTCAAGCTGCCACCACTGACCCCCTGTGACACTAGTATGTTCTGATGAGTGGAAATGTCTCCAGTCTCCCATGCTTTAAAGAAATGGCCATTTTAAAAGTTCATAGAAAAACATGAGAGACTCATTTTCTCTAAAGGAAATTTCTGGCTTGCTCTTTCAATCTCATGGAAAATAATTCATAATAAATAGGCGAGGGCGATTCTGAGAGCACAGGACATATGGTAGACACATTGGTCATCTCTAATGGGTTAAATTACTTATTTTTATTTATTTTTCATAGTATTGGGAAGAATAGTAACCTTCTACCTTTGGTTGCTTCTCCAGTTCTTCCCACTCAACACCTTCTCCACCTGGGCAATGGATCAGACAACTCCATGACATCTGTAACAGTGTCCGCACACAACGGCTACCATTTTCCATGCTTCCCTCCTCCCTCACCTCTTTTCCATGTTGTTCCAGCTCTTCCCATCCCTCCCACCTGACACGGGAGCTCTCCGACATTTCCCAGTCCTGCCAGAGCACATGGGACCAGAAGTGCCTGGAGGACCCTTGCAACTGGCGAGATGCACCCCCCTATCTAGAATGAGCTCCTATTTAAAGCTTTAGAGGAGAGAGAATGGTGGACACAGGAAATGATGCTCTGGAGTGGCTGGAGAGGGCTAGTCTGTACAGGAAACACTCAAGTAAGCGATGAAAACTTGGGAGAGAGTTGGGAGAAAACTAGAACTTTGGCAAAACTTATATTTTAACTTAAACAAAACTAAATTGGAAAGGAAAGCCAGATTGTATAAGGGGAAGATAGATGATAGATGTATAGACAGATGCAGAGAGAGAGAGAGAGAAAGAAAGAAAGAGAATAGTGATAAATTATAGAGATAAACTAGCAGATAGGTAGGTAGGTAGGTAGATAAAATAGATAGCAGATCAAGAGATAAAATAGCAGATGGATAGGCTGATAGATTAGATAGATACATATATCCATAGACAGATATTTAGATAGATGATAGAGATAGAATAACTAGCAGACAGATAAGATAGCAGATGGATAGATAGATTTTATAAGTCAAGTCCATAAATCTCTGAAAATTATTAACCAAATCACCTCAATATCAAATGTCTTTCCTGGATGGGACTATTTCACTTCAAACTGGAAACTCTGCCCTGAAAGATGAGCCTCGCCCAGGAACAACTCTCATACCCCAGATGGTTTCCCAGTCTACCCAGGCCTCTGAGCTATTGTCCACGATGGTCTTCAGTGAATGTTAATGACATGTTACAGCAGAATTCTGGCCACGTCACACTCAGCTTCTCTGGGCTCATGTACAAACGTAGCTTTGGTGCTTCCATGTGATTTGATATTCATGGAATCCAGCTGTTGTGGTATCTGCTGTTGACATTAAATAAAGATGTGAAAGTTTTGATGTAGTTACGGTCACTACTGTGCTACCATTTTAACGCTCTCTAATTATGCACCAGAGTTAAATCTGCAGGTATTCCAGAGACTTAATCCAGCGTAAAGAAAGGCTGGGGAGTAGGCTGGGGAGGGTAAGAAGCCATGAAAGTATCTTTTTTTCTTCTTTGAAAAGAAACACAGGTTAAAGCACACAACGTAATGAGGGGGGACGGCTCTCCACCCATTGCCTTGGCAATTCCTCAGTTACAGACAGGTGCAGTGAAAACTGTGTGTCCATGTCTAGTTTCTCTTTGGGTCATGCTCAGGTCTTAAAAAGTCACAGAAAGCAAACTTGTAAATGAATTGCTCTGGAATTTCTGTCTGACTTATGCACTTTCTTTTATTTATTTCATTTTTGCATTGAAAACATTACATTTCTGTTTCCTTATAGAGTAGTGTATCAAGAGCCTGTGTATGGCAATAAATTGCTGCAGGTATGAAATCCCAACTGGTGGAAAAAAAAAACTCCTCACTATGATTGTGGGTTTGCTGTGAAATCCTACTAACAAGAAAATTGTGGGGAGGGGAGTTGGTCTCTAACATAGGAGGAAAGACTGAACTGAATTTTCCAGTTTTGATGAAAAAGCTTCTAGATGAAAGGTGCTCATCATCAATTTGCTCCTCCTCTTTTGAAATGTCCACTCGTTGAACTGAGGGCAGTTCCTTCCAAATTTGGGGGAGTATTTCCATGACTGGTATCAGATGACGACAGCTATGAGCTTGGCTAGATTAAGAGTATATCAAAATGGAGATTCAGCTTGAAATTAATTTCTGAGCTTCAAATATATCTGATCTCAATGTCAATGCATGAAAAGAATGAGGGCTGCATTTAACCAATTGTTTGAGAAATGTGTTAGTAAGTTCTTGGTGTCCACTAGAATAGTTCAATCAAAACCTCTTCTACATTAACAATCAACATAGGTCACATAACTCTCTGGTTTTATTGCAGCTTCTGATAAGTTCATGTCACACCTGCAGCTGTAGCGTTCGGATGTATTTCCCACTGCTGTTGCAGCCTATAAATGCATGAATTTGTAGGAAGAACAAAAGCTAACACATCCTCTGGGTGGGTCTCCAAGTTTGGTCTCTCACCAACATTAAAACTCAAGTAAAATGATAGAAGGATACAGAATGAAGGCTGTTCAGTGAGGTTTTTTTTAAATGGTTTTCCCTAGAACCTGCCATTCTGGTTTTTTTTGTCCATTATGAAGTCAGTTAAGAAAGTGCTTTTTGTTAAGCTGTGAGAATTAATCACATTTGAAAGAAGGCTTCAAATATGCAAAAGGACTGCTTAGACCTAGGAGAAGACAAAATAATTAAAAATCCCAAGATCAACTTTTACTGTCACATTTCCAGAAAGCTGACTTGCTAGCGCCATACTTCAAAGACAGATATGTCTCTCTCTGCACAGCTGTGCCCAACCACATCACAGAAGCCACGGGATGGGCAAGCAGATGACAAGAATGGCTCCCGGAAGCCAGTGCTCCAGCTGCCCCTCAACCCAGCAGTCTGTATCCTGAGCTTGGTGCCAGGGTGCCAACTGCTCTGGTTTGACCACTTTTTAGCACATCGAATGAGTTTTCCCCTTCCTCATTAGAGAACATGGTCGGCGGAACGCCAGGTGGTGTCTGGCTGAGCCCTTTTTTTTTTTTTTACTCCCACATTGTTTTTCAAGGGAGACTTTTTTTTTTTAAAAAAAACATACATCCTGGCTTCACATGATTAGTGATTATCCATCACCATGACTTGGATGTTTCTTCTCCAGGACAGATCCCAAGAACAAACTTCTTGAGGGATAAACTAGATATTTTTGATTGCTTTGTGAGTGAGAGCCAGCTTATTCTGAAAGTTAACTCCTGCAGAAAGAGAGGAGCAAGAAATGATGGAGACCAAATTGTTCCCATTTTGAACGGTGCTTTTTGTAGCTCCCCACCCAACTGTCTCCTGTTCTGCTCCTTTCCTTCCCCCTTACATGAAACAAAATGGAACATGTCCTCCCTCAAGTGATTTTGCTACTGGATGGCTTCTCTCACACACCACCCCCCTGTTCTGAGTTGCCCCTTTTGGTGAGGGTGAGAACTGTGCCCTAGAGGCTTATGGGACTGTCTCTTCTAATTAGAACTTGAAGAGTCTCCCTGTTATCAGTGGGGACTGGGTCCTGTTTGTTCATGGTGCCAAGATCACTCGACGGTGGCTGATGTATCGCTGTGGTCTGCTGAGCCAGAAGTTCTGTTATTTTCACAGTTTGATAATCAATGCTCCACTGAACTCAATTCCTTTCGAATATGCCCATTTGCTTGTCCTCTGCTTAATTGAACAATTGCAATTACTGGTACATACAACTAAATGTTAATTATTTTTTGAGAATTTTTTATTCTCTCAATGATTTTATTTACAAATTAGAAGACCTTATCATCTTTTCCATGCCAAACTCCCCATGTGAACCAGTGTCTCTAGCTAGAAAGATAGAATTTTTCAGGCACAAAATTTTAAGACAGAGTCACCATTCCTTTTTTTTAAAAAAAAAAAAGTGATGTCCCATTTAGAAAGCTAAAGACTCTTCTTTCATTGCTTTAGTGGTAAAACTCCCTACCTACACAAGAACTCAGTTTCTAATTCACTTTCAAACCGAGGCTTTACCTTTCTTCTTTCTAAGTAGCCATGACGGGCAGGCAGGACGTGTGAGGGACAGTTAAAGTAACACAGGACCTGACACAGACGTAAAGATGAAACATCATGGTTTTTAAAAATCTGGAAAGTTCAGCAAAGTATAAAGGGTGTTGCCGTGGCTCCTCTGGTTCAGTCCCCGTGAACACTGAGGTGCCAGCCTCTCGGGGCGTCACGCTCCCCCGGGGGATGTGCTGATGGCCGCTGACCTTTAACATCCAGCTGGGGTGGAAACTCGGATTCCTGTGTCTTCAGTGCTTTCTACTTCTGGTCGGATACTAAGCTTTCATTAACCTCCACTTTAGCTGGGAAGAGGTGGGTCACTGCTGTTCTGGTGAGGTCTGTCCAGGGCACGGAGAGCGAGGCCCAGCCTCCCTGAGTCACGTCTGTCTTTTTGCCCTAGGGTGGTTATGCTGCTTACCGCTACGCCCAGCCTACCCCTGCCACGGCCGCTGCCTACAGTGACAGGTAAGGCCTCCTGCTTGACAGCTACCTGCAAGTTAACATAGCTGGAGGGAGAGGAGAGTCCCGTCTGGTCTGGGTGCCAGTGCATGACGGCTGGGGAGGCAGCACTGAAAATTGAGGTCCCCGGGTGCAGGTAATAAACCCAGGCGCGTAGTCAGAGCGTAGCGAGGAAGCACAGTTGGTTTTCAGCTCTCAGCCTCTGCTCAGACACAAAGCACAGGAGACCACCTGTCCCGTGTCGCTGCTGCGCTCTCTGTGACTGCATGCACCCCGTCCACTGCCTGTACAGCCCTGTCGTGGGCTTCAGTGCAACACCGCGGTTTCATCAAAGCAAACCAGAAGAGGATCCTGTAGGTGGCCCTCGGTTTCCAGCACCCCCCGCCCCTAGTTGACACCTTTTGACCCCCAGCTCAGCATTCCCTTGTAGCCTTTCTGCATTCAGACTGAAGAAGAAACGAGGGAGGTGTAGCAGGCATTCCGAAGGGGCTTCATTCTTCTGGGCCGTGCTCAGCGTCCGACCCCACTCACAGAGGCCACTGTCCACTGGTAACGCACACCCGCATCGGACAGGCAGTGGAAGGGAAACTGGGTGGCAGACATGCAGAGGTCAGACTGGATGGTGCTGGGGCGCTGGGAGGGATGAGGAGCTGGCTTTCCCCTCGCCCAGGATCAGCAGAGGACCGGTTCCTGACATGGCAAGCCCTAGCTATTTGGGTAGAGACGAAAGAAAGAGTGTGTTTCCATACTGAATGCAACTGTTGGCTCTGTTTTCCGAGAACATAAATGTGAATGTTCAGATGCTCTGCATGCCCCACTGTCACGGAGGGTGCTTATTTTGGGTAGCGACTCCTTTCAGTTACAGTATACGTCTCATGGATCACACAGTAATGATAACACATTTGCATGCGTGGCTGCGGCATGCGGGGTCAGACAGGTAAGCAGGCGATGGACTTGACTCCGGAATAGGACGCGCCAGCAGCCTCTGGTTCTCCTACCTGGCCTGTTGTGACTCAGTTCCTCTCTCAGCTCACTCCCACGTGCTTCCCCCGCAGCCCCATCCCATTCCTCACGAGCTGTGCTGTTAGTAGCTCCTTGGAGCTGCAGGACCTGGAGTCTGCAAAGCAAAACGCATTCCTGGGCCCTTACACACTGACCTTGAAAACCCCATGCAGACACTTTGAATAAATGGCTTGTTGGCAAGATAGGAATTGAGATCGGCCGTCTGGTTGTGTGCAGGTGTGATGACTATTTCCTTATAAACAGCCCTACCAAGTTCTAAGACTGGAGGCAGCCTCCAAGGAAGTCAGCAGTTATCAAGATGCAGCTCTCCAAACATCAATTATCCGGCTCTCCAGTCGTCAGTTACCAATTGCACAATGTTTGTTTTGGGACGCACTCCTCAATACACTCTAAAGCTAGATTAGGAGACGAGTAAGGGGTCAATAAGGCTAATAGAAATGATGACAATCTTGAAAGACTTAAGATCATTCTACAAATGAAAAAGCTTCGTGCGATTAAATTCTGCACATGGAAGATTCACAGAGTATCCATTGTCATGGGGCTCATTGATAACCCTTAATTATTTTGATGAAAATATCCCTAGATGATAAATTCTCCAGCACCCACTTTGTATACAATTCTAATCATAGTAACTTTAGCCTGCTGTCTAATTATCAAACTCTTCCACAGATTTCTTTCTTTGGATTTTTATCTTGCTTCTCAGGAGAAGTGCATCTGGCCACAAGTTGAAAAAAAAGGTTAATTACAAAGATATCATTTAAATTGCTTTCTTCAATAAGACTAATCTAGACATTAGGAAAAATAAGCAATGCTTAATTCTCTTCTTAGATGGAGTTACTTGAGAATCTGAGCATCTCCACTTGCTCCATTTAAAAATTGATTCCAATTTGACTACATTTGGGGGGAAAACATACATAAAATCTCTTCTTTCACTATTCCTAAGATTTTTCATTGGCAATATGTCCTTCTGAAAAACTGCCCTTGCCCTTAGATTGGTAAATCAGCAGCAACTCTGTGACCCCGTACTAGCATAATTGTTTCAGTTGAAGAAACGAAGTAAATATACTTGTGCCCATGTAACTGGCCTCCTGCGGTCCATTAGAGAAATTTGCACACTAAGTCTCCTTGGTTGCTGTGGAAATTGATTACTAGCCCCGTTTAGTTTTATTATAAAAAAGACACTTGCCACCTACAAAATTATCGCATTGAGGTCAGTGCAATCATCGGTCAATAACCAGAAAAAATTCTTTAAAAGGATACTTCTGGTTTGATTTGTAAAGTCTATTTATGAAATGGAGGTACTTCCTTTCATTTTTAGTCAGCAGCTCAAGAGAAGGAGGACCCTTATCTAGAAGGCACATCTTTGGGGGAAGTTGTGAAATGATCAGAAGGCTTTTGCATCTAGATTAAAGATGCCAAGTATCTAGAATTATTCAGGGAAGCTGCGTAGTTTATTTTTACACAATCACCATGTCCTATCAGGAGGGATAGATGCTTATTCATCTTCTTTCAAAGACAGGCAGGATGACAGAGAGAAACATTTCTTATCCCAAAGCAACTCCTGCAGAAGAGAAAGTACAGTCAGCCGAACTGAAACGCTTGGGAGAGGCTCACGGGTTGCCCCTCGATTGAAAAAGCAACTGCCACCAACTTTCCCTGTAACGGTGAGATTGGCTTGTCAGGCACCTAGAAAGCCAAAGAAGTCTGATGTCCCCAGTTGATAGAATTTTACCTTTTATCAGCACAAATTAAGCCCTCTTCAAATTAAAGATTCAGGGACCTTTGGAAAACACTGAACCGTGGTCACCTCGGAGTGTCCAGAAGGTCCCAGCAACTCCCTGCCCATCATCTTCCCGGTTAAAGATCACTTGCTGACCATCTTGTAGCTCCCCGAGAGTTTCTGGATGCTGACCTCCAGAACGAAGGCCATCTGGTGTGGGCAGAGATTTCCCCAAAAGAGAAACACCTGACCGGACTAGGTAATTTTGCAGTCTCACAGATGAACTTAATGGCGCTAGGCAAACCTCTTTCCTGGGCATTTAGGAAAGGTTCAGAAGCATGTGCTCTCAGCAGATCTTTGATGGAAATCTCACTTTGGTGGATGGAAAGCCAGCTGTCCAAACTCTAGAGAAGATTGTTTTCTGAGCTTGAACCAATCAAAGCATGGCAGGGGGGAGGCGACGGTCATCCGGTCATTGCATGCCACTTGGTGTTGCTGATGTGTCCGTGGTATGTTCCAGATTGGACAGGTCCATCATCACATGAGCTCGATGAATGGCTTGCTTGAATTAAGCCTGGGGGCAGGCATCTCCCGATGGATTGGCTCTTGGTTTCCTTGTGTCTTATGACTTTCTCCTGGTTGCATCTTTGAGTAGCCACAAGGGGAGGTGGGAGGGTGGAGAGGGGAAGATTCTCTGTTCAATGGATTGTGCCACCAATATCTGGGTGGGGGGAAATGCGTGATGTGTACATAGCTTTGATGAAAATGTTATCTTGCCAGAAAGACAGACATTTGTCATGCTTGTCCTGCTTGCTAAACATTCTAACATGTCCCAATAACCAGTGCATGAGACTGACCCTCCAAAGCAGGGTAGAAGAGAGCTAGACCAGTCAGAGAAGAAAGTGATAGAGAGGGTTCCCTTGGAAATGTCCTGATCCTAGGAACACTGATAGTTCCCAAGAGACACATCTTCTTCCACGCAAAACATGCATCTCCTTGAAAGATGCTTCTTCACAGTCAACAGCATTGGCCACATCATCAAAGCTCTGACCCCACAGGTGCCCTGAGGGTGAAGAGACAAAAAGCAGCAGGGTTTTCGTTGTTTGTTTGTTTGTTTCATTTTCCACCCGTTTCTGTTTGTTTGTTTCTTGAGACCTTAGTTTTGTCGGCAGCAGAGTAGTAGACTGTACCTGAGGAAATGGCTATTTTTGGTGGGGTTTTGGCAATATTCATGTAATGCAACAGAAATCCAGTTAAATGCCATAATATCAATTATCTTGCACTCTGCACTTGAAATCTATGCAGCCACATAGATTTCAAGTATATTTTCATATATGTATGTATGTTGTATTATACATGTATATGCATATGTGACAAATATATTACAACACACTCACACAAAGCTGTGCCTTAAGACTTCACAAAGGACTTATAAGGTCTCTAGGCAAATCTTCATTCATGAAAGCCAGGACTAGTCAAGTTCAGGCAGCTATAGCCACAGGCTAGAACATCTTTTAAATCTGAATTCATAACCTATGACTAAAAGATTCTATTTCAGAAAGAAGTAGATTAGTAGTTCTTTCTTAAAACTCATCAGGAGTAAGTTGGCACATCTTTAGGGTCAGGGATAAGTTGTTCTACTTTTATTTAAAATTATGTAGGTGACAGATAGATACATGCATCATGCGTAGAGATAGAGATGGATGGATGGATGGATGATGGATGGATGATTGATGGATAATGAATGGATGAATAAAAAGGTAAATAAATGATAGGTTAATAGATTGCATAGACAATTAGATGGATGAATGGAAAGAGAAAAGAAGAAAGGAGGGGAGGAAGGAGGGAGGGATATAGGGAGAGAGAAAAACTGACAAGGGATCGAGAGAGAGAGAACAGATAAGAAAAAAAATCTCTCTGCCTTCTCATAACATTTCATCCTAAGTCTAACTCTGGAAATGAAACTAAACAACCTTAGTTACATCTGAACTGAAGAAGTAAAAGGATTTGAGTTGATTTCCATTAGTTCAGGTATTCCCTATCTATTTTAGGAAATTTTACTTCCTGGACTCAGATTAAATAACAGAGAAATGCTGTGGTTAAAACAGGCTAATAATTGCATTTAAAATGATATACCATTTTGTTTGGAGTGCTCATCAAATGATAGAGACTAAAAATTAAGGGATTGTCAGTTTATAAAGCATATGCAGCTCCTGAATAGAAAATTTAATTTACCATTTAAGGTTTTTTATTTCTCTTTTTTTGGTAGAAAGGTTAATTTAAAAAATATTGTTGTACTTTAGGGACTCAGATTTTCCTTGTTCTTGCTGTGGGGTAGAATGCAGAAGGCTTTACCGAGGGTTAACATAGACCCTGCAGTGAGGACAGGCAGTGTGGAGTAGAGACAGGAGGGAGAGACCGTTATTTTCCCCTTCCGCTTATCTGACCCAAGTTCAGGGAGGACTCTTCACTGTTTGGGGGTAAAGAGTGGAGGCAGGGCCCCCCCCCCCACCTATTCTTGTGCCCCATGCAAGGACAGGTCTTAAGATCTGTCTCTCAATGCTGTGTTTAAAGCACTGTCTCCGGGGTCCAGTGACAGTCCCTGGCTGCCTAGGATGACCTCTTGACTGGAGAAGGACCTGGACAATGTAACGTGGCTGTCTCCTCCTTTTTCTGGGCAAGGGACAGGTTTGATTCACATTTCGTTCTCTTAGGCTATAAAAATTGCCTTTCCTTTATGAAATGACAGCAACAGCAAATGGCTCTTTGTTTTGTTTTCCTTTTTTATCCCATTTTGTTTTAATATTTGTAATTGACAAAATGCAAGTTGGCACCTGTATGCTAGATCCCTCCTTTATTCACATGTCCGTCTCTTTGGAGAAATCTCTGTTGGAAAACTAGAGTGAGAGCATTGTTAAACTTGGGGAGGCCAAGGATGATGCTTCACAAGGACAAGGAAGCAAAGGCTGAGGTGGTGGATGTTCAGATCAGAGGGAGGGAGCGGGTCCAAGCATCTCTCCAGCTGAGACCAGGACCACCGGGCACGTTTGAGACACTGAGTGTGTGACCTGTCGTGTCAAAACATACAGCAAACCATGCTTCCTCTTCTGTATCTTTTTTGATAGTTACTGGCTGAAGTTGTTCTTGTTTTTAGTTTTTTATCTTTGCTGTTATTCTCGCTCATCCTGATGTAGCAGAAATGAGTCGTGAGTGCTTTACTCATATCCTTCCCTGCCCTAGTACCTGAAAAAAAGTGTCCAGGTTTAAAAATAAAACGAGGAATACCAGGTTGAAAAATGCCCCCCCCATTTATAGATAGATATGGATATATACACCCGCATACATATGACATAGATGCAGATGTGTATATAGTATAGAAGCTTATAATATTTATATTCTCTTTATCTTCAAGTTTACTCTGTTAACTTATTCATTTGTTCTTTTTGGTGATAGAGGGTTCCCTCATGAAGAGAAAGTGAGGCTAATTCTTCTAAACACCTTTCAGTAACTAGACAGAACCCATATTGTCCAAGCTTCCCCTTACATGGTACACATATTCATGCAAATAAATGTCGTTAATAAAACTTGCAAGATACATGACAGCACTCCCCAAAAGATGTTCCTTGGGTGGAAATAGACTTTATTTCTACTGTTGATTAAAGCATCTTGAAGGACCACACCAACAGAGGCAATTTGATGGAGACCTTGAGTCACATCATCTCTCTGTAACTATTAACACCAATAGCATTCATCCCTGTAGCTATAGTCCTTCCCATATGAGAGGCACTCTTCTATGTGCCTTGCAAATACACAAATGGCACTGAAGCGTCACACCCACCCCGTGCGATTGGGAAGGCAATCTTTGAAATGCTGAACAGGTGGCTCAGCTCATCATGTAAGCTAAAGTCTACGTGTGCCTCCAGCCATCGCCTCTTCATGGTCTAACCTGGAGAAAGATTTTCTTTGCACTATTTCCACATCAGTGATGGGTGTATTGATTCCACCTCACAGGGTGGTTTTTGAGTTTTGAGGTGATGTTCATCAATTATCTGGCACATAAAGGGCACTGCCTAAAATATTCTTGTTTGAATCTTCATCCATCCCCATAAACTAGTCAATTAGGAGACTTCAATCTGGATAGCAAGAATGAGCTTGCCAGAAAACAAAAATACCTGGGTTATTTCAGTTCCACCCAAATCTGAAAATTCAGGGTTTTGAATCTGTTGGGTCTTTAATATGGAGTTACCCAAAGAGTATAGAAAGAATAGTAGCCAACCTATTGAGTCTGGTATAGACCAGCCTTTTAAAACAAAGAGGTGGGATACTGTGTATGCCCATCCAATCCTTTCCAAGCCCCTGACTTCCAGGAATCAATTATGCATGTTTTGCTTCATTTCACTTTTGTTTATTTAGGACACATCTTTTTTCTAGGGGTGGAAAGCTACCTACACCCTTCAGTATAGCTGTTCTCCAAAGCTTCAATCCTGATAGGTCAGGTTTCCTCCAGAGAGCAGTTGTCTAGTATTTTTCCTGATACTTTTTTTTTTCTTTTCATCATGTGCATTTCTATTTTGAAGTTAACTTTTTTTGAGCCGTGTGTCTTGTGTGTCAGGTTAAACATTGGAACAAACAGACAACCTGATGAAGTAAGCAGGAGAGTTAGGGGGTCAGGATGGGACCCTGGGGAGAGAGAAAAGAGACACAATATCGATAATACTCCAGGACAACGGGCCTCCGTGAGGACTGTCCCAGGACGACCAGACATGTGTGCTCATCCTAAGTAGAATTCCCACTGCGCAGACAGGAGAAGAGTCCAGACAGGGTGCCATGGGCTCAGGGAAGGTCAACTATTGAGCTCGGGGTCCAACATCTGTTAGTCCAGATCCTGGAATGGATTTTTTCTGTCTTTTAGTCTCTTGTTACAAAGTCAGGACAAGGACATCTTTGCAGCTTCAAATCATCCTAAAATATGCCTGAAGGATTAAAAAGTGAGTCGAATTTCATTCTCTCACAAGCGCTAATATTTTATTTATTTTCCTGATGGCACAAATAGTTCTGACTGAGCATCTACCAAAAACATTACATCCACAAGGACTGTTATATTTGCTGCCTACCCACTCTGTGGATTGCCACTGACTTTCTTCGGTAGCAATCCAGGCTGCTTTTCAGTGGTTAAGGAGGGATTGCAGTGCTGGGAAAGCAGCCTCCATGTGATTCTTTGAATGTTCTGTTAACGGGCACCAACCTCTTGGAGCTGAAAAAGTAATATGGCTGTTGCTGGTCAGTCTGTTTCCTGAGATTCTCTTGTTTTAAATGTATGAACAGGTTCACATATACTCATGTTTCAAGAAAACATGCTACATTTTTTGTTTCAAGACCGATTACCTTGGCCTTTGGCCCATAAGCTGTAATGACTTCTTAACAACTGTTCTGCCCTGTTGGATGATTTGGTAATTGAAGCAGTTAGGAAAAAAAAAAAAGATCCAAGCTTGTAATAGTCAACAGACTGGACCAACAAGGAGTTGGGGAGACATTAAAGGAAATTCCAAACCCAATGGACCATAAGTATCACAGCCCTGTGGCTAGACATTTTTGCCGGTGACAAGATGTTACAACTCCTTTGGACATGTCATGGCCTAATTACACCCTCCAGGTTGCAGGCCACTGACTTGATAGCTTTTATTTGCTTTTTTGTGATCTCTCTTCTGAGTAGCGCCATCAGGATCCTTCCACCGTGAAGGGTAGAGAGGCAGCTGTGAAAACTCAGTCCTCCTAGAGGTGAGGCGATCACCTCTTTGGAGCAGATGCCCACAGAGGCCCTGGAGAAGCTGTTGCCATGTCAGTAAAGGCCTTTCCTCATAGAAGACAGCTTTCCAGTCCAGTAGGAGGAAATACACACATGGGAGAATCTTGATTTATGGACATGACAGAACTTAAACCCCCTCTATTCTTGGTACTCTGGGCAGGTTGAAGAGGTCCCCACTGTGTGACTGTGATACACACTATCGACTCTGCCTTTGGGGGTAAGCAGGAGCTTCTCACTAAAATATGTTTAGTATTTTAAGTGATCCAAGTGAGCTCTGATTCCGCACCTATGAAGAGAAGTTTGATTTGCCAGAAGAACTGATGTCTATTGAAATGCAGCCTCTTCCACTGGTGTGTGTAGGACCTGCAGTCAGTGGACAGAAATAAGTGACTGCTCACGATGTTCTCCCTTTGAGTCCTCCGGAATTAAGACTCTCCTCCAAAACAGAGTGTGTTTTCTGTTTAATTAACATACAAAACATGTAGAGTAGGAACCAGCAGCAGGGTTTAGAGGAAGGGTAATGTGGTAAATGAGAGCTTTGAGGGAGCCTCCAGGAGCTAGGCAATTGTCATTGTTTCTGGGCTTGCTCTTGCTGAATGATGATCTGTGAGTCTTCAAAGGAATCAATAGATTGTAGAGAGTGGAAACCTTAGCCAGGCCAAACACCATTTTCCCTTAATTACTTAATCCCTTTGATTGAAACGCTTTGGCCTGAGATGATAGAAACACCGCACGTCTGACAACCCAGGTCATTGGTACCCGCTTGCTTTGTCAGATGTAGGACACCTTTAAAAAGAAAATTGTGATTGTTGGGTGCATTTAGCCCCCTCTAAGTCCCTGTCTCCTCCCATAGTCCAATAGGAAATTTTAGATTGCATTCGAAGATGAGAGACTTGGTTTTTATCACCTTCTCTCTGTTGTTAGCTGTCTGTGGACGTCTAGTGCATGGACCAGGAGCCCAGCTGGTGTGCGGAGGGCTTTTTTGAAATGGGTCCTGGGCAATTTTAACTTCATGGTTAGTTCAGTGTGGCAGTTTTTCTGCTTTTTATTTATTTTAAAGGAAAGGCATAGGAAGGAAGGTGAGCAGGCAGGCATGCAGGGGGAGAGAGGAAGAAGAAGTATGTATTTTATTTAGTTGCTCATCTTGGTGGTTCCCCTGGGCCTGGGTCTCGAATCTGGGTCTTTGGAGTGTTTGTGGACTATATTCAGTGGCCTTAACCACTAGGGCACCAGGGCGCACCTCTGCTCTCTACTTTTTAC
This sequence comes from Solenodon paradoxus, assembly GCA_004363575.1. Classification (NCBI taxonomy): domain Eukaryota; kingdom Metazoa; phylum Chordata; class Mammalia; order Eulipotyphla; family Solenodontidae; genus Solenodon; species Solenodon paradoxus. Next base: position 135,280 of record RJWH01001327.1, read on the forward strand.
TTTTACTTCCTCTTTCTCTCTCTCAAACATAAAATAAAACCAAACAAGAAGGAAAGGAGTGATTCCATTATTCTGTTTTGAAATCTCAAGATCTGAGTGGTTCATTTTGAGGGTCCTTAAGACTTGTCCCCAGATCACCAAATTGGCTTCAGCAGGAGCTGGTGAGAAATGTGGGCTAACAAAGCCAACTTGAGCCCCCACAGAATCAGAATCTGCATTTTGTATGAGATCTGAGAGGCTCACGACAGAGGACAAGCTTCAATTCTAACCCCCAAGAGATCATGTTACTGCCGGATTCTTCCTCCAAACCTTGCAGGATATAAGAGAATTTGTCTCTCAGTTATTAGTTGCACTCTCTCTACTCTTTGAAAAAGAAAGAGCTGTAATAGTTGGGAATCCCTCAAAATCTGTTCCAGCTAGCCACCCCCAAAGACCCAAGGGTAATGAAAGTTATTTCATATTAATACCTTCTCATTGATTGCATGAGAGATTCTCACCACTATACAATATGCCCTGGAAAAGTTCACCTGACATCTTACCTTAACTGAGTCTCAGTTTTCTCATCTGACAAATGGAGAATCCAAAGAAAACTGGAGAGAAATGAAGGTGACCATTACTTTCTAAATGGACCAGGGCAGTGAAATTGCAGGTAGTCATCAATAACTCTTTCTTGATTGACCGATATTTTGGAGGGTGCGTTATTATTTGTAATCATAGAATATATAGTCAAGGATGAGCCAATTGAATTAAATCCACTTGAAAGTATGAGCCACTTTTGGATTAGGCAATGTCTAGGATCCACCCTGACATTAACATTTTGAGAACCTATGCTCTTGTTTAGCAGCCCACCATTATATTTCGCCTAGTTGGGTCTCAGGGCAGAGTCTATTTGTTCCGCTTTGATTGCTCCATGCATTCATACATCTTTGCTATTCACCTACAAAATATGATCAGAGATTTCCAGTTAGATCAGGGTCTGAATCTCACCGCAGTTACTACATGAGATCACACAGGCAAACTAATTCATCTCCTTGACCCACACTTTCAGCTTTTGAGTGGGACTGATCATGACCGCTGCCTCACAAGGTGGCTGTGAAGTGAATTATGCTGGGGAACAGAAAGCTCTTGAACAGTGCATGACAGGACACACAGTGGCACACAGGCTGTTATCATTAGTTTTGTTATTATTATTATTATTATTATTATTATTATTATTATTATTATTATTATTATTATTATTATTATTATCAGCCACCCCACCCTAGAGGGGTGTCTTGTTCTTGAGTGAAAACACAGGTGGTTTTTTTGGTGAAGGCTTTCTGAGCTAGAATCTTTTTTTTTTTTTTGACTATAGCAGTTTTGTTTGTTTCCATTTGTTTTCGACTCTCGACTTCCACCCGAGAAGTCTAAAATAGGTATATTGGAAATGTGCTGAGTTGCACTTCCGCGTTCTCCCCGGACACACACGGGCGCGCCCGTGTGCGGTGACGCACGTCCGTTCGCTGGGCGCGGCAGCGCGTGACTGCGTGCGCGTGTCCGCGAGCGTCGCTGTGCCCGCCTTCCTGGAGACACCTGCGCTGCGCTGCACAGTTAGGCACCGTTGTCATGTGTCAGGTTGACCGCAGTAAAGCTGGAGGAAAACTAGGTTGGGTTAAATCTTGAAGGAAGAAGCTCTTGGGGACCGTGCGCTCCAACATTCCGCTCTTCCTGGGATGTGTCCTCTTCTCTGTCCAGGGAGCCCCTCAGGCTACCAGGGGTGCGTCCACGTGGAGGAAAAATGCCCATTCTCCCCATGCAAACCCAGCACCCGACCCATCCCTGCTGCAGATTTCTGTAAAATCAGTTTCTCCACCAAGACTTCCTTTCCAGACCACCAAACCCAAGCTGCCCGCGCTGGCCTCTTCCCCAGTGGAAAAGGGGCAAGTCCAGCTCCTGTGGTCGGTGGTGGTTGCTGGCGCCTCCAGGGGCTGGTAAGGGTCTGGCATTTTCCACCATCATCCTCACTCGTTTTGCATATCTGGGAGCCCACATCCTTCCTGAGTGACCTCTCCATCCTCCAAAACCTCAGCCGGGGCTCCTGGGTGCCCCGCTAAACCACAGGACTCTTCCCTCCATGTGAGAACACACGTGGACTGTTGGGAGAATCCACCAGGTATTTCCAAAGCTGCAGCAGAGAAATGTTCAGGAGCTCCTTCTGTTCTTTGTTCCACCAAAGCTGAGAGGGCTTTGTCTTCCCAGAGCCCCAGCCCACTTTTTAAATGACCTGTAACCACAAAAGGCTTTTGTCACCGCCACCCCCCGCCCACCCCTTGCCCTAAAACCACGAAATCCCAAGACTTAAAATCAGGGTGAGGGGAGCAGTGTAGTCCTCCTGAGTCCTCACAGCCCAGAAAAGGGCAGAATGCTTTCACGCGTATTTTCTCATTGAGCGTGCACATACACACACTCACACACACACACACACACACACACACAGTCACAGGGATGAGAGGAACCTGTGCTGGTTTTATTTCCATTTGCCAAATGAAGAAACTGAAGACCAGAAAACAAGTGTTTTTCTAGTGGAGCTTAGCTTCTGAGGCCACTGCCGGTCATTGTCGGCAGAAGCAGAGGGGATGGACAAGCAGCAGAGAAGCTGAAGACGGCAGTTCTCAAGGTCTCTAGGTCATGGAGATGGATTTGGATTTGAATTTCCAAAACCCAAAGGTTTTTGGTGGAATGCTCAAATTGGGGTCAGATTCACAGCATTTCTTGGCTTTTCCATGTAAGCATCTTTATGCTGCAGTGTTAGCAGCAGAAGCTGGCGAAATGACATGCTTTAAAATGCCGGTGGATGCATTCCCGTTTTAAAGCAGAAAGACCAGAATGAGCCTTTTGGCTGACTCTGTCATCAAGTCATCTCTTGTTTGCTTGCATGTTTGTGGACAGCGCATCTACTTACAGTGTCCACAGGTCCTGTAGGACACGTAAGACATGACTATAATGTAAATAAAAAGAACAGCAGGCAGGGAAGACGTGAATCTGCATGAGATATGGACAATTCTAGAACAGAGGTTTAGAGCTCAGTGAGGAGAAGGGAGGTGATTGCAAACAGTAAGTCCCCCTCTATAGATGATAAAACTGAAATATAAATTCGAGTGTGAACTTCCAGATAACCAGGTCCAAGGTAGATACTCCGTGGCTATTTGCAGCCCATGAGAACAGTGTTAAGTCCATGACACTCGACTCAGCGACTGGCATGTAGCAAGTCCTCATTAACCATCTGAGGGCTGTGCAAACAGCATGAGTAAACTGTTGAGTGATGTTTGCAATATGAGTTTTAATAAGGGCCCCTTAGGTCTGCAGGCCATATTTAACTATAAAGAAACCCTCCTGGCTGGGTCCCCTATGGCCCTTCAGCAACATTTTAAGATCAACAACAAGAATACTTGATTATTCTGCAATTCCACCATAATTTTGCATGTCTATAGGTTGGAATCCCTGTAAGAATAGTGATGAAAAACTAATAATGATAAGTAATAGATAATAGCAGTATAATGATCAATAATTAGAATACTCATAATTATAAACCATTGAGTTCAACATTAGTGAAATTTAATTAAAAACCCAGAAGACACAACCCTATTTCCTACAGAAGCAGTAAATACATACCTCCAGAGAAGTAGTCAAGACAGTGAAATGGGAGTCCTCAGTCAGATTGATAGAAAACTCTGAGTGGCTTTGGGACCACACTCAAAGATTCTGACTTAAATGATTAGAAGAGGAACCTGGTCATTGGTATGTTTTTTGTTTTTTGTTTTTTGTTTTTTAAGATAACTTATATTTTAAAAGATAACAACTCATTGTAATGAGCAGTCAGGGGTAAGAACTTCTGCCTTCTACCCAGCAGATGCCCCAGAGCCTCCAGATAGAAGTCATTGATTTCTTGGGTCTGCCATCTTGGGTCACCGTGATTTCTGTTTGTTAGCCAGACGACCAACTTCCCAGGCTGCAGATATTTCCTAGTAGAAAGCCTTGGAGGATTTTAACTGTGTGTGCGTGTGTGTGTGTGTGTGTGCACATGTGTGTGAGAGTGAATACATCTAGCGTTAGAAACAAGAAGAAACTTGCTATGAGTTATATCAACCCCAGGTTTATGTCGCAAGAGTAACAGCTCAGAAATAAGAAGCCAAAGAGTGAGAAGTGGGTAGAATCCCATGAGTAGAAATAAGATCAGTATTATTTGATGGGAGAACCCTTCCCATCTGGCCTCCCCTCTCCCTGCCTGTGCTAGACAGTTACTAGTATTTTGACATCCACCTTTTCACATCCCCTCCAGCAACATTGGCTGACTCCTATTTTAATTTGAGTCTTAGAATTCAACTCTGGGTGATTTTCAGAAGAAAGTAATTGCAAAGAAATCAGAAATAGCCTAAGAAGAATAGTAAGATAGAAGGATGGAATGGCAGGTCACAGACCTGATTTGAACTTAGCACCAGCTGAGTCAGATATAGTGTCTAAAGGGTTGGTCTGTGAAAACCACCATAAAACATTGAAGTCTGGTAATAGAATGAAAAGAATAACCATGGCCATGATGTTCCACCATCCCAAGTTGTTGTTGGAGCAAAATATAATGATGCTTCTCAAGTCTTCATTACATCATGTTCCAGGAGGGATCCAACACTGTATCTTTTGTCTCAGAGAACTGAAGATTCAGAACAAGATTAGAGGTTCCTCTGTAGAGACACCACACCCTCTTGTTGACTGAATATCCCCTCTGAGTGTTCCTCCACAGAAACAGAGAGAGAAATAGGAGTCAGGGTCTTGGGTCAGCCCAGCGATATTTGGATTTCATCTCCACTGCTTACTGGCTTGCTCCCACTAAATCATCTTTCTGTGCGCCACTGTCTTCCTCTGTAAGGATAGGGACAGTCAGAGAGGGTGTGAGGAAAAGTCAAAGAATGACTACTTAGGTACAGCACTTGGCAGCCACCTGTTACAAACAGGGGCTCCATCGATGTTGGCTCAACATTCTAAAGAGTCAAGAAAAGCATTGGTTTTTTCCCTTGTTCTCAGTAATCTCGAATTTTGTCATTTTTTTTTAATTAGAAACTTTCCCTTCCTCCCCAAAATCTCTTCGTGTGGAACAGTCTTTCAGGGAAAGCTGGGCTTCGAAATGAAAATGAGAATAAACTTGCAGATTTCTCAGCCAGTTTTCTCAGATGTCTCCATGGTAAGAATTATCTGGAACCATAATCCCCTCTGTCCTGAGAGCACCAGTAGCAGAGAGTAATGGTGTCCACTGGAGCTGATCAGCAGCCATCTGCGTTCTTGTTAAATGTACAGATTCACAGACCTAGAAATTCTGATGTAGGTAGTCAGGGTCAAAACCCAGGAATCTATACTTTTAATAAGCTCTCTAGGTAATTCTTGTTTTCAGGAAAGTTTGAGAAATTCTGGAGTAGAGGAAGAGGTAAAAAACAGAAAGCCGTGCTAAGTGAAAAAAATATGGTAGCAAATTAGATACAGACTCAGAATGAACAATGGAAAGACCAAACAAAGATATCTCAAGTAAATTCATGAGATGGTGAAATACACAAACAAAACATAATGTCATGGTCATGGCAGACCAGTTTCTCTCTCAAAAATGAGATTAGAAGATCTCCAGAAATGGGAAGTTACCATTTGGTGGGAATTTTCTAAACTGCCTCTTTCCAAACCCCATGCCAGATCAATTAAGTCAGAGCCCACAAGAAGGGGACCCCAACATGACTCCACTTTTAGCTTCTCCCTGTGAATCTAAGGGGAGAACCACTCAACTGGACAGGTACTTCTCAACCTTGACTGCATGTCAGAAACTCCTGGGAGTCTTTAAAAATTACAGGTGCCTAAGACCCACTCACAGAGAGTCCCATTGAATTGGTCTTGAATACAGCCTGACCCCTAGGGATTTCAGAAGTGCCCCAGTTGGTGTTAGACTGAAGAACAGGTTAGGATTAGCATAAGGGGCCAGCCAGCCTCCTTGCTCCCTTTGAGTGGTGACCCCACTACTGTCCAAAGCACACTTGTGTTGTTCTGCTCTTTTGATTTTTCCTGATCTTCCTTGGGGATAACAAAGTTCTCAGCTACATCATCTCTTTGATCACACCTCTCTTTGGTCCTCTGGGGCAAATGATTTCACAGAGAGAGTCACAGGTGATCTATTTATGGGCTGTTTATGTGAGACCTCTTGTCTTAAAGATCAAGTGGGGAAAGACAGAACCATGCCTGAAAATGACATAACACAGTGAGCAGACACAGCACCATACAATCTGCCCTCATAATCCCACCTGGATCCCTCTGTTGGCCTGACAGGTAGGGTACATCACCCCTCTGATTTGGCAGACATTCACAATTAATTATACTTAGAGGAAGGATAGCCAGATGGGTTAACTTCCTGGAAGAAAGGCATTCTTCCAACATGTGAGGATAACTTCCCAGGAACATAATGAGATTGCTTGTGTGGATTTTAAAACTAATCAGTTAGAATTGATAGAGCCAAACAGTTACCATTTTTTGGTAATATTTTTGTTGCCCCTTTTTGACATTTTGGCGGAGTCCAGGCATAGTCTTTAAATATCACTCTTGATAACAATTCTTTATGCTTTGATGTAGATTTGATTTGATAGTCAGAAATCATCTGAGCCAATTCTTTTGAAGATAGTGTAATCATCAAAGGGGGTAATCTTCTTTGTTCAGGAATCAGAAAGACACTCTGAAAAAAATTCAAAATCTGTAGATTGTAACCAAAAAAGGGAAGAAAAAAGGGAATGGTTACCTTTTTTTTGAGTAGGTGTAGAGTGCCCTAAAGATTACTGTGAAGGACAGCCTTTATGTTTTCTACCATTCTGGAACAACTGAAGAAAAAGGTTTAATGTCTTGACCATCTTACTTGTAGGTTCATTTTAAACATTTCCCCCATTCATTCTGTCGTCATTTTGCATCTGTGTTGGCTGTCTCCCAGAGCTGTCCTCCTGTCTAGAAAATGGGATGTTCTTAGGGGGGATACAGACGTGAGACGCAAGGTAGTTGTGTCACATAGAATTAGGGAGTGTAAATTGGATGGACCCTCTTCTGAAACGCCCCCTCGGAGATAAGGGAATGCCTCTTCCAGAGTCTGACCACTTAGATAAACCAGGTCACCATTTTGGTGATGGTGGTGCCTGCTTTAGAAACTGCTACAGAAAAGGTGCCTCCAAGTGCCGTTGGTCCACCCAGTATGATGCTGTGCCGGTAATGTAAGGTGTCTGTGTCTCGCTGTCTACTGAGTAAGTCAGAGCACATATTCAACCCAAATGTGTCATTTTTAGGAATATTGTATGGTTTCTCAAACCTGGGAAATTTGAGGTCAGATTAGGGGGACTCAAAAAAGTCTGTATCAGATAAATCCAATGATGCTAACTTAAAATTGCTTTAAGAGAGATGAGAAGTTAGCTTAGTTGTGACTTAGGTGAAAGAGAAATTTAAAATAAAAAAAGAAAAAAGGACTATTCTCAGAGCATGGATAATGTAGTTTAGTTTTCATTGGTGTGGAAATGACTAGAATTTTCAACTGAATGATAAATTCTAGTGATTTTTCAAATGTTAGCTTTAATTATATTTCACCGTGTTTCTCTTGCAACTGTAAAACTTTCTTGAGATGTTTGAAGGCATGCTCATTTTTTAAATATTGAAACATTTGAACAAGACCAATCAAGCTAAGATAAAAAAAAAAAAAAAAAAAACATTTATCTTGGTTCTGGATGATTCATTTTACAGTAAAATCTAACAGATGAGAACTGCCAGTCTCTGCACCACTGCTTCTGAGACCTTTAAAGGCCTCAACAATCTCACTGGGGCTCTTTTAGAATCAGCCAGAGCCAACTATTCTTATTTCTGGAGAAATAAGCAGTTCCTCTGAATGAGAACACTTTCCACTGTGGAAACGCCATCTCTGGAAACATCTTAAGAGAGTTTTATCATATTTCTGGATTTACTAACTCAAGTAAAAGAGCTCATTCCATTTTTTATTTTCCTTTTAATGCTGCCTCATTAAAAATAATTTGACAAGACAGGGTTTATTTCAATGGATGTGTTCTCTTACCTTCTTTATGCAACAAGCTGAGTTCGGTGAGGAATTTATTATCCCTAACACAACACCATTTAACATTCTCTTCTGAAATGACAGCCTTTCTTTTTCCTTTCCTTTAAAAAAGTGGATATTCGAATAACATAGTCTGAAATGTTAAGATTGTCCTAGCTAGGTGCAGTCTGTACTTTCTCCGGAGAGGTCATCTCTGTTTTCTGAAAAGGTAATCTCCTTGAAGCAGAGAAGTCCCTATAAGCAGAATTGGAAATGCCTCAGAAACCTAGCCTGGCATGACACTCCGGTCACACAGAGTCTCACGATTCCATTGCCACTGCTTGTTTGTGGTCCACCTTCTGACCTGCCGAGGTCCCCGCATGCCATTTCCTGATCTTTCTAAAACTGCTGTGCCCCAGAGATAGCAATACATTGCAGCATCCATCCAAATGCAGCGCCCCACTCCCCTCATCTGAATACATCCAGCCAGTGGGCAGTGAGCACACCCCCTGAGCCAGCACTATTGTGAATGTTATCTTCTCTTCCAGAAATCAGTTCGTCTTCGTTGCAGCAGATGAAATTTCTTGTAACACCTCTGCAGGTAACAAACATTGCTACTTCTTGAGCACCCACCCCAGTCTCAATATCCTCTTTTTTTTTTTTTTTTTTTTTTTTTTTTTTTTTTTTTTTAATCTTCACACACTGCCGTCCGGTCATGGTAGAAAGTTTAGTTTAAAAAACAAACGAACAAATTCTGTACAGCACTGGCATCTAAGTGGAAGCCTTTGGAGGCTGCTGTCTCTAAAGACATTGGGCATTTTGCTAACGTTGATAGTTTATATCCGGTTTTAATGATCCATGATCCAGAAAAGTAAGACTGTGTTGAATGAAACCATATTAAAATCGGGTCTCATGCAGCGCTCCTGTGTGAAAATACTGAGTAAGGCTGATGAGACACACAGGCATGTGATGTCTTTTTTTTTTTTTTTTTTTTTTTTTTTTTTTTTTTTTGACATAGTATGTCTTGAATCACACAGATATATTATGTGAAGTATTTGGGATCTTTATGGAATAATCGGTCCATATAAAGGCCCTATAGACTGAATCTGTGAAGCTAGGGAGTCTGAGGAAGTATAAACAGCTCTGGCTTAAGAGAAGGAGATTCTCAGTCTAGTTGCTAAAGATCCTTTGCTTCCTTTCTTTGGAAACAAATGGGAGTGACAGAACTTAGACAGAGTCTTTGGTTTGTAAAATGAGGCCACTGGCAAATGGGATTTGCAAGGCTGCATAACGCACCATCAAAATAACACCTGTCTTTTTGCTTTGATGTGGTTCAGAACTGTTCTGTTTGGACTTACATTAGCTTGGAATTGCTTGATTAAATGTCAAAATAGGTGAGTGCCTTAACTAACAATGGATTTTTGTTTGTTTGTTTTGCTTTTAAGCCTAAGCTATGACCCAAACCACCCCTGGTCATGGGTAAGAGCTGACCGTGCGTTGTTTTTAGCCAACAAGGGAGGACTTCAGAGTTCATCTGACCTAGTTGAGTTGCCATGACCTTCAGAAGCTAAGCTGAACCTTCCTGATAGACACCCCTCGGTCAGCAGTCCCATTTTATCCAGGGAGCAATAAACAACGGGGCAGTAAACAAAGCTGTCTTTCCTATTCCTTCTCTTCCCTCTCAATGTCTTTGGAGAGAAAGAGCTAAGGGAAGAATGAAGAGGGAGGAAACAGTTCCCAGCACTCCTTCTGCTGAAAGGCAGGGCCCAGACTCTGCATCTGTTTCGTTAATACAGTCAGTCTCAGTATTCTTAATGGTCTAAAGTCTGACCCTGGACATTCCACAGGTATGCATGCTCATCTGTTAAACCCACCGCTGACTCCATTTCCATAAAACCCTTTGCTAATGGCCCTGCTGTTTGCCTTCCTCCACCTCTAACTTCAGATATCTCTGCTTCTCACTGTGAGAAGTGAGGCACTGTTGATACACCCCACTAGCAGCTGCCTCATCCTGAAAGATCCATCCTCTCACTGCTGGGGGTGGCCAGGATGTGGGAGCCACTGAGCTTGTTCAGATCCGAAAGAGAACGGAGCATGCCCGTGGAGGGGCAGCTGGGGGCAGGGAGGAGCATCTTGCAATGTGTCTCAGGCTCTATTTTGACGTCACAGATCAGCACTTTAAAAGCCCTGCGTCGTCAGCCACCGGCGCTCACACAGTATTCCTAAAAGGGGCTGCAAACATTGAAAGTTTGGCCAGGGAGACTGAGAGACTTGCCTACCTTATCTAATGTAGGGGGCCCGCTCCGTACATTTGTAATGAATTGTTATTGATCACCCCTCACAAGGAGAGCTCTCTCCCTGTTGCTTTGATGGCCATATTAATAATATGTGGTATGCTTCATAAGGCTCCATTGGAACTCTGAATTTTCAATCAAGCATGAAGGAAAGGAGACACCCTTATCCATCAAATGTCAAATCTCTCCCAGCCATCCATCCTCCTCCTAGAGTCAAAATGAAGACTCAGAAATGATCAGTCCACCAAGTTGTGATGCAGAGTTTCCATGAAGTCTTCCAGGGTGTTATTTCCCACATGTTGGGAGGACCCAGGGCACCCACATTTCAACAGCAAAAAATAGGGGGAGTCTCCCCTCCCGCCAAGCAGCATTCCTCAGGACAGGGCTGTGGAATCCTCATCTCTTAAAGGGTTTCAGTGTTTGGCAAGAGGGAATGTCAATGTCTCTCTTTTTCAAGGAAGAAACGAGTTAGCAGGAGGTTTCACATCTTGGTGTTGAGAGCTTGATTTTATCACTGAAATTCTTCTAAAGTTGAGTTTTTTTTTATGCTACTGCCCATGGGGACAGATCTGCTGGCCAGTTCTGTCTGCAGCTCAGAGTGGGGATGGTGAGAGCAAAATCATCAAGCAGGAGTCCCCAAGGATTTTTCTTTCCATTCCCAAAGGAAAAGGGAAACTTTTATTTGGATCTTTGGTAGAAGAGGCCCAGATGTTGGTTCCGCTGGTGACATGTTCACAAGACCATTTCCGAGGAAATGTCGTCGTCTTACTCAGGGGGGCCAACCGCGGTGCTGGGTGTCTGGTTTTGGCAGGATGGCCCCACACCCTCCCTGCATCCACCTTGAACTCCAGTCGCTTCCCATTCTGTGACATCAAAAGGCTCTGAGGACTCACAATCTTCAGACCTGGCAGCCGGGCAAGATGATTCTCCCTTCTGCTTAGAATCCTGTGTTCTGGCCATTGTGATCAATGGGTGCTTTTCTGGGACTGGCTAGTTGGCTGGAACAGTGACAGAATGTGTGTGGGCCTTGTAGAAGATTTGAGACTGAAAAGCAAGTTTTTTGATGGAGTGACTAGAAATTCATTTCCATTCATTGACCTGTATTGAGTCATTGGTGTGAATTATCAGTGGTTCTAAGTCCACGGGACATGGCAGTCAGTGAGTCAGAAGGCCTTCCCTCCCAGCCTCCCTGCTCTTGCAGACCAGTGGGAACACACAGCTGGATAGGCATGTAATCTGCTCGCATATAAAGCCATGCGGTGACTCCAATAATCACAGGCAGCAAGAGGCTCGAAAGTCAGATGCAAAGCTCCTTGAGAGTCAGTGATTAGGAAAGGGCTGTCCCGGGAGCTGTGACATTCGAGCAGGGACCTGAGTCAAAGGAGGGTGTGAGCCAGGTAAGTAATGGTGGCACTGAAAAAAGCATTTCGGGCAGGATAAGCAGTAGATGCAGATACCCCGTGGTTGAGAGCTGAGGGCCAGAAGCTGTAAGCTGTCCACTGTGGCCAGCGCCCAGGCGCACACGCAGGGATTGTGTGGAGATGACATTAGGAAGACAAACAGACATCAGAATGAATCAGAACTTGGGCTGCAGAATGTGATAGGGAGGCATTGGCGGGTGGGCTGTGAATGGACCCATTTCTGTTTCAATGAGGTGTTAGACCGCATGGTGGGCTGCCATGTGTCAAGAGCAGAAGATGGGGGACTTACTAGAAAGAGTCTCTTGCAGAAGCCCTGGGAGGGGTGACGGGGGTTTGGCTTAGGGTGACGGCTATGGAGGAGCCGAGACATGGTCGTCTGGACTGGATTTGGACAGAAGAACAGATTAGAAATGTACAGGATCCCATTTGTGTTCAATGTCTGTCCCGCCCTCCTGCTTGAAGGCTGTATTTCCACCAAGCGCTAAGGGGTTTTGTCACCTTGGAAAGCAAGCCCTTCACCCCTGTAGGAATTGTCCCTCGTACAGGCTGGGCTGAGTTCTCCAGGAGTAAGAACTTGCTGTCATTCAGTGAACAAATTCTAATGCAACAGTGATGATGAATTCTGTATTCAGTCATATGCATCTGTGTGTGCACACACGCACACACGCACGTGCACACACACACAGCATCTTGAAACACTACACCAAGGTCCGTATGCCTACCACACCCTGTTGCATGTTAAAAAGAAAACAGCTCACGCCCAGAGACGCTCCAGATCTTCTTCGTAGTCAAACCAGGGTCAGTCTAAGGCCCAGACCCCCACTTGCTTCTTTAATCTTGACCTTGCAACACTGACCTTCACCTCCAGATGGAATTCTCCTGCTTTCTTCAGCCCTCCTATCTTGTTCCGAGAAAACTAGCATCTGTGAGTTGGGGGTGATGCTGTTATAATTGTGAGGGACCCCCAGGGAGCTGCATGGTCCCCTGGGGGATTTGTTTGACTCAGCCCATCCCATAGCCTCAGGCAACTGCATGTGCTCAGTGCTCAGTGCTGTGGAGGGGCAGGGAGGGAGCAAGGAAGGAAGTCCATCCTCATCAGGGACCTGCCACAAATGAGAGAGGCAGAATTAAACAAGTGTGTTCTAGGTTAATTCATGAAAATTCTCTTTTGCTGAAAATCAACTCACGGTATAAATGATTTCCTAAATGCCATCAGAGAGCTTGAAACTAGTCATTTTGAATGCAGAGTTCAGCTACCCCCTGTCCAAGTGTGTGTATGTATGTGTATGTGTGTATGAGGTCTAAGCAGAGACTGGGTCTCAGCCCAGCAGCAACCCACTCCACCATGCCAGGTTCCAACATGGCGGCACTTCCTGTTGAGCCTCCTATGAGCATTGGACACAGACAAGGAAGTGTAACGGAGGGCGGGGTCGGCAAAAATTTTTGGCCAATTGAAGAAATCTGCAAAAGCTGTTGAAACCAACCCCTATCCTCCCAAACCTTCATCCATATCATGCAGCTATACTATGAGGTCAGGTGATATGTAGAAGAAATTTCCAATTGACCAGTCCTCTACATGATCCTTCAGCAAGTTCCACCTAGTTGTCTTCCATATATTTTGGTGATTTTTGTTTTCAACAAAGTTGTCATTGAGTGAATTGATATGTAGTTAATTGACCTCTTTCCAATAAAATGCAACGTGCATTATAGAGACGAGGGAGTCTGGACTCAAAGGAACTTAGAATAATAGCTGCATGTATTGAGCACTTACTGTATACTAGGAAGAGTGCAGAGCTTGTTACATGCAATAGCAACATACTATAAAAAAAGAAAATGTCTATCAGATTGCTTAAGAAAATTAAAGAGCTCCAGAGAGCTCTCAACTGACCTGAGTAAAGGGGTGCTCTAGTCATCTACTACAGGACAGTGTTAAAAAAAAAAGTGGTTCTCACTCTTTAGATGCATGAAGATCACCTGAAGAGCCTGTAGTAAATGCTAATGCCTTACACCCACCCACCCCACACACAGCCCCAGAAATTCTAATTCACAGAATGCAAATCTGCATTCTCACAAGTTCTCCCAGATGATTCTTATAGAAGACCCTTAGCTCACACTTCAGGAAACACTGAGCTGGTCCGTCAAGAATCTTCTCTAATTCAGTGATAAGGAGGACAGAGAATAGGTTTTTCTAGAGTTATACCCAGTGGTATGGCCGACAATACGGCCCCAACCACATGTGGCCACTGAGCCCGGGAAATGTGACCGGTCTGCAGAGAGATCAGCTGCCAGTGTAAGTTACACCCCAAATCTTAGTGCAGAACATGCATGAAATATTTCTCTATCTGCCTGCTGATTGCACACTGACATGATGATCGTTTTAACATAGTGGGTTAAATAAAGATACAAAAATGAAACATACTGTTTCTTTTTACTTTTTTTTTTAATGTGGCTATGACAAAATTCAAAATGTCCCATGGGGTCCACCTTTAGCTCTCATCATCTTTCTGTTGGACCATTCTAGAGCCACATTCTCACTCCTTTTACTCAAAGGAGTATCGAAAGAGTTCATGTGTCCCAACAACTTTCCTTTTAAAAGGAGGGATATTCCCCTGGAATTAAACAATTGGGCCAGTGTCTGGCGCTTGGCCTGAGTTTGTTTCCATTTTGCTTCCGAGTGACACTATAGTCATATGTGTGTGGGTGAGGTCAGTACAGTGCCCTTGGGTAAGAGAACCCAGAACCTTCCTCCTTCTCATCCTGCTTGTTAACCTCTCAGCTCTCTGATTCACTGGCACAGTGAGGAACAAGTCACTCCACAGGGCTTCTGATGGACAACCCACTTCAGAATTACCTCTGCCCTGTACTTCCTCGCCTTTATTCCCACATGGAGGAGAGAAGGAAAAGAGCCACGATCCTCTCAATATCAGCAGGACGAGATACTCACTTTGGTTGCTAACAAACCAGAAACCATAGCCTTCATCTCAGCCTTACCACCGTTTTACATGCAGTCTGCAGCACCATCACCCCCATGCATGGACAGAAAAACTGCATCAGAGATGAGATACACTTTCTGAGATCACTTTGCAAGAAGTGGTAGATGCAGGAGTTGAGACTATTATTTCTGACCCTGAGGAATCCTTAGCTATTCTGTAACCCCATGTCTCTGTTAGGGTTACCATGAGCTTCTCTCAACCACAAAGAACTCCTGATCTGGAGCCTGTGTTCTAGATGTCTCCTCTCTGGATGGGGGAAAGTCAGAGCTCATGTGTGAATTAGACCAGCAACCATGAAAACCCAAAGGTTTTCTTTCAAAAGTCTCTTGTTTTTCCTTTGGAAAAGCTCCAAAAAGGAAAGAGATGAAATAGGATGAGTGTCTGGATGAGATAAGAATACTTCTTTCCAGGTGCAAGTTTCCTTCTTCTATCTTCCTTCTTGCTGAGAGCTTGGACAACCCATCCCAGGTGGATCTTGGCAAGATCCAGATGTTAGCTGACTCCTTACAGAGAAGTAAAACTAAACCACCCTCAGTCTCCAAACCACAGGCTGTTAGAAGCACAGGGCCATGCATGTATCCTATTTGTATACTGGGAGTGAAGACTCATTGCATGAATTCATTCTCCAAACATCTCAGGCAACACTTTAGATAAAACTGGGAGGACACTGCAGCTCCCAGTGGCATCGCAGAGTCTGGAGGTCTCTCACTTGTAGCCCTAGTTGAGAACCCGTTTAGGAAGGCATACTCCTGAGCTCTTTTCTCTAGCTGGGGCACCAGCCTTGGCATCTTCTTGCTGCCACTGGACTGTCCAGGAGCTCTCTACCACATTGAAAACTTCATCTGAGGGGTGAGCATATTTTATTCATCTTTCTACCCCACAGGGATTTCCTCCCACTATCTCAGGGATAGGAGGCATGGGGGCGGGGGTAATGCGAAAGAAAGAATAAAAGGTCCCCGAGGCCCTAAGGCTCTTAATTGAAATATATGGAGTGAAGTATATAGAGTGAAACTAATTGCAATGTTCTTACTATGTCCCTATTAAAAAAACAAAGCACTTGACTGTTACCACCCTGGTGTGGGGCACCAATATGGCCCTATTATATTTCCTTAGCATCTAGGTTTAGAAGATACTAATAATAACTGAATTTTGCATTTCTCAGCAGAGTGGACAAAGCACTTAAACAAATATAGGTTCACATTTCCCACTTGGCGGGCAGCATGGTTACTTGTTTTACCCCGGCTTCACCTTGAGTTCTCATAAAGCCACCTAAGCTATAATAAATCAGATACATCCTGACTTCAGAAGCAAGTGGAAGTTGATTGCTGGAACTTCACAGGATCATTTTAGAATCGGATCTTCCACTTATCTCTGCAGACCCAAAGCTGGGGCGGGAGTGAGAAATGGGCTTGTGAAATTCTATTTAAGAGCCCTCACATCATAATCTCTGTATCTGTAGATTGCTTTCAAATGTATCTGGTTTCTTTTCTTGCACTGGATCTGTGAATTAGTCACAGCTCAGACAGAACAGGACCATTTTACAAAGGGAATGAGGCTCAGGGAGATTTGCAGGAACATCACATTGGAAGCCTGAGCTCTTCCCCAGGGCCCCTTGCGCCTTGCCCTTTGCCCTTCTCAGGGCCACGGGTGACCTCCTGGTTTTAACTATTCTTTCTTTTCGGTTTTCCCTTCAAGGATTTTGATGAGCTCCCTGGCCTCTCGGTCAACTCTCCCTGGTGATGTGAAATTACATGCGCTGTATTTCCAGAGTCCCCCAAAACTTTTCTTCTGAGTGACTTGAAGGGTTTTGAATGTCTCTGGTAGCAGCTGACCTAGCATCTTGAGAGGGCGTATCTGAAAGAATCTTTGTTGCCAACTGAATTGGAAGGATGAGTGCAGACATGGTCCAGGCTCCCTTCTCCCCCTCTTGCTGCCTTTAGTCATGGAGTGACCTGGGCTTGGTGCTCCGTCCAGCTGCAGATGGCCAGAGCTGGGCTAGCACTGGGCATGAAAGCAAAATAAATAGATTCAAATGTGGGACTGACAGTCAAGGAGGGAGGAAGGACAATAGTCCCATAGAGAGGCAAGTATAAAACGATTACAATCAATTTGCAGTGTGACATGAAGGGTAGGATGGGTTGGAAAAGTGTCCCCAAGAAAGAATAATGGATCTGGTCGGGAAGGAGTCATCTCTCTGGGGAGGTGGCATTTGATCCGAGGCATAAATGATGGAAGGGAGTTCAAGTGGAGATGAACTAGGCCCCAAGGAGACAATGAATTTGCATGTGTGTAAGATATATTGATGAGGCCAGTGAGCCTGGAGCACAGTGACCAAGGGAGAGAGGATTGAAAGAAGGGGACAGTGGTGACATTCAAATTCAGACTTCACTCAAGGATCAATGGCAACTTATGGAAGAGTTGATAAGATCTACATTGCTTTATATTTGGAGAGACAGATGAATACATAGATATAAATAGATTGATTTGGTAGATTTGATAGACATAAATGACTGGTAGTTAGAAGAGGCAAGAGGACATCAAGGAGAGAAGATTTAAGGTTGTAGTTAATTTGCTTTTGAGGGAATGCTGGTGGCTTGTGTTAGGGTGGGTAGATTGCTGAGGGAGTCACGAGGACACATCCAGATTCCATCTGAGTTTCCTGAGGGATGGGTATAATGACACAGAGCGCCTCACGACTTGAGCGTCCCATTGTCCACATCGGCCATGGCTGGGTGGCGCAGAGCGGGCCCGCGACATCCCCACGACATCCCGCACCCCCACGTCGAGGTCCCTGGGAGCTGCTGCTCCTCCTCTGGGCTGTGCCCAGCCAGCTCCGAGGACGCGAGGCCACTGCCGTGCCTGGCGTATCTGCTGCAAGGAGATGCTCCCGCCGCATCTTCCCTAATAACCTTGTGTATAGACTGTACAGTCACACAAGGGCGTGTTTAGAAATTAGCATTTGAAAAGAAGCCTCTTTGCTTTCATTTTGAGCTGACATGGTCCCTTTTCCTCTGTGGAAATGAAATTTATTAATCGTAATAAAACCATCGGATTCTGAAGGTAGAGGTCACCCTGAGGAGAACAGGGAGCATTGATGGGGAAGAGTTCAGGGCAGCTGTGTTTTTCTTCTGCCTTGGGAAAGAATGCTGCAAACTGCTACCCTGGGTTTCCCACAGACGTGGAAGCGAGGCCCGTGTTCCAGACAAAATAGAATTCACCATTAAAATACGTGGCCGGACAAGGTAGGGGTGACATTCTCATTGAATCCATTCAGCCGACCAATATGTTGTCTTGCAAAAAAAAAAAAAAAAGAACATTTTGCAAAAGTAAACCCATTTGCTAAATTAAAAAACATAATCATGGCTCCAAATTTGCATCTTCACACTCATTTTGAAGGAGCGTCGTGCTGTGAGGGCCTCAGACAATTCCCAAGGAGTTTCCGTTTGCCCTGACAGTTTATGATCTGCTCACACCCCCAGTTTTGCCAGGTGGACCTGCATTAAAAATAATTCTATTAATAGTTTCTTTTTCCTCGAGACCAATGACAGACACTATCATGAAGTGCAAATCCATGCCAACGTTATTTGTCATGTCCTTTCACAAACCTGTTTAGAATCTACTTCAAATGACTTGGGTAGAAGCTCAGCCCTCTCAAATGACCTCCATGAATAAATGATTTCTCCTGAACCTCATCATTCTTCTACCACCACACCCACTGTCCTGGCCTTACCTGTGTTTTCCTCCCAGAGAGAGGTGCAATCTTTGATTGAAGGCCGTTTTCCACGAGCCAGAGGATGAAAGGCATCCCAGGAAATGAGTTGATTATGTGCTGTTTTGCTGAGAGAGTCACCTCAGAAAGAAGCTTCCATTCCTGTCACGGCTGTTGAGGGTCCCCATATGGAGGCACAAAGCCTCATCTGCATTACTTGAGCTCAGTTCCCTTTGAAACTGGCATGGTGGACGTAGGTTATGTCCAATGAAAACTTGATAGAATCAAATATTTTTCTACCTAGAGCCCTAACTTAGAGCCAGAGAGTAAGAAGGCCCCAGCTTCTTCCCACCTCTCATGCTCCAAGGTGTAGGCAACTGAGTCAGACTTACCTACATGTCCACAGTCACCAACTCTGGGAGAGATGGTTGAGAGGAAAATGGGGAAAGATAGGGAAGAAGAGGGGAAATGTGCATGAAATCAGCCTATGAACCACAGGAGGTGAGCTGAAGGCTGATAGTACCAGGGGCCACTTCTTCCTGCCTGTCCCCTCGCTCTTTAAAAGGAGGTATGGTAAGATAGTGGGAGATGCTGCTGAACCCCATGAATCCCACTTAGTGCTTGGTTTAGTAAGTCTTCCATTCACCACCACTGATGGTTTCTTGGAAACTGTGACTTTAAGCAGTGATGCATTAAAAAAAAAAAAAAAAAAAAAAACCTCCAGCCCAGGCTAATCAATATAAACAAAAGTTAAGTTCCTGCACCATATTTCTGGTCACAAAAACATCCTCCTTGTGGCTCAGGTGACTGAGATGGCTGGGGTGTGGACCATGTAAAACCTAAGGACCCAGGTTTGGGTCTCAGACCTAAGACTGGGGAGAAACACCAAAGTCTCTAACTAAATAAATAAAAATGCTTCTTCCTGTTTGTCCTCCTTCCCTCCCTTACTTCCTATCTTAAAAAAAAAAAAAAAACAACCAACTGGGTGGTGAATGTGGTGTGAACTTAGACGGAGATGCCATTTCAATATCCTAAAATGAAAAGAGCATTGTGAACAAGAGAAATCATAAACATTACTATTTTTAAATTTTTTAAATCACCAACCTTCTAAATAAAAATTCAGAACACCTCTAATAAAACAATCCTTTGTATTTATTCATCCATTCATTTTCCAACCACCATGCAGGGTCACACACAGGTGGCCAGAGGCCTTTCCAGCAGTTCAGGTGCAAGGCGAATCCAGAACCCAGACGGGACACACTTCCATGGGCTATGCAGCATCTGACACCCGCACCCACTCTCTCTGGGACAATTGAGATGAACCAGCAGACCTCACGTGCATGTCTTTGGACATGGGAGGACATCAGATCCCTGGAGAAAACCCAACAGACATGGGAGTCCATTCAAACACTGACCAGGCAGGGAAGTGATTACTTTTCACATGAATGATGTGACAAATGACATTGAATGAAATCCCGTTATCCTAGTGCCTTGCATACACCTGTCCCCAGCTGTTGTGAGTGTCGGCTGCTAATGGCCCACAGCTGCTCCCTTCTTCAGAGAATTACCTTCTGCGGAAGAGAGTCACTTCAGTGTGGACAGTTTCCTCTAGCCCTGAGGGAAGCCCACCGCTAATGCTTGGCTTACTTGGTTATTAAAAACTAAAAATCCATTTGACTCCAGGTGGGCTCAAACCCTAGTGTACGACTTTGGGGATCTGGCCAAAGCTCATCCCCCAGTTCAGTCCATGTTCTTGGTCTCACCTGCTGGCCTTTCTTTCTCTGGAAAGCACCCCTCCACAAATCCCCTAAGAATCTCCATTTCAGGCTCTGCTTCCAGAGGACCTGACTTAAGATTGCAGCTCAGCTTTAACTATGACCCAAATGCAATGTTCAAACTAGCTCCAAGGAGATATGCAGTAAAGACGCTGATACATGGGAAGAGTATACCAGGTGCCCTGAGAAATTCAAGGATAGCTCTGCTCTGACTCTGTCTAGCTCTGTGACCTTGAGCAAGTGACTTAACCTCTCTGAGCTCTACCTTATGATTTGACGCTTTTCTCAGCGTTCAGTAGGCATCCAGTTCATCAGACTTCAAAAGGCTGTGTTGGAAGGCATGGCAGTGGAAGGAGGAGGATGATAGAGAGAGTGGAAAAACTCAAAGATGAGGTAACATCATCAAGAAATATAGTTTGAAGTGGTTCCCTTCCCAGAATTGGGCCATAGATTAATGAGTTAGAAGTTCTGAGGTTACAGGAGCAAAATCAAATCAAGATCCAATTCTGGAGCATGTGTGTGTGTGCGTGTGAATGTTTGGTGGTGGGCCCATAAACCCTTCAAGGACCCTTCTATTAAAATGCATTCCCTCTTTCTCATTCTAAGATTTAGACCCAAATGAACAGACTACATCACTTCATCCTTTCTGATCCCCCTTTCTGTCTTGATTGGTGACCATGAACTCAAGAGAAAAAGGACCATCACTCTTGAGTCTTCACCTGCCCGCTGGTACTGCTGGGCTTCTGAAGACCACTCTTTGCAGGTTATTTCTTCTGTAGACCTCAGTCCACAAGGTAGCCACCTGAGCTGTGTAGAACTAGACAGCGACACAGATGCATCAAATACAGATCTGTATCACCAGTCATGGGAAATGGACAAAGGAATGTGGTGGTGACAGGTGGACTTGACTTGGGAAAGATGGGAGTACGTTTCTGATTTCTGAAGATGAATAGGGTGCTTCCACAGTGTCTAGGTATTTTCTGTCGCGTGGTTGCTAATGTTGCTTTGTAATTGCATATTATGGATTAATCTTCACCTCTCTCTTCTTTCAGTTACGGACGAGTTTATGCTGCCGACCCCTACCACCACACACTTGCTCCAGCCCCCACCTACGGCGTTGGTGCCATGGTGAGTTCTGCTTCCTCCTCTTCTTCACTGCCTCCTGCCCCCTACCCTTCCCCCAGCTGGGACCTTCCTGCGGTTGACGGTGGATGTCCTCTCTCTTTCCCTTAATTGAATTTGTCTCTTGTGCTAACAGCAGCTAAAATGCCACATTAATCCTCCCAGTAAACTTGATAAATGTCTTAATTTCTTGGCAATGTAGTGCATGTAAGTTATTATATTTCTAATTTTGCAAGTCTCACCTAGCAGAGCACTTACCTTAATGGAATAATTAGTCATTTTGATAATTAAATCCATCACTAACAGAATGCAGTGTCAATGCAGAACTTTTTTTTTCTTTTTTCTCCCTCCCCGGCTGCTCATTCACATAGCCCCAAGGCTCCAGCCCCAGCACAGACCTCAGAGGAGCTAAGCTGCATACTTCCAGGCCTCTGCTGTCAGGCAGCTGAGAATCTGCATGCCTCTCCTCCCCTATTACAGTTCATGTTCAAAGTCATAGTCGCCCAGGAAAGAAAATAGAGAGAGGAGCACACTGTGTGTGTGTCTAGTACCTAAGGAAGTAGAAGGAATCTGCTGGGTCTGGGGGTTGTCTTTTGCTTTTGTTTGTTTTGGGGGGGAGGGTCTGTTTTTGTTCGGGGAGGGGTGGGGGGCGGGAGAAGCTGGGAGGTGAGGGTGGGGTGAATTTGCCTGTACTTGTTCACACTTCTATGCACTAAAACTCTTGAGTACAGTAAGACTGCCCGTCACGTGAGAACAATCATGACAAAGCTTTTGGCATGCAGTTTGCTGCTTAGGATGAAGAATACCCATCCTTCTCCTACAAATCAATCCCCCTAGGCATTCATTTGAATCGCCAATACTTTTAGACAAAGGAAATCGTTTCAGTGCCAGCTTATCACCATCTGAAGCCACGGCCGGGCCAGACCACTTAGGAGAGCCGGGTCATGGAAATTCAGCCATGATTCCGAGACATCTCACTTTGCACACGGTCCCTGACATCAAGCAAATCATCTGTACATAACTTCCCTCTCCAGAGCAAATTCCATGCAGGTCTTTGAGCCAGGCCAAACAAGAAGCTGACTTAAATGCCCATCCTGATTTTTTTGCATTCAACAGCTCTGCTTCACCACCCAGCCCACCGAGGAACAGGTTAGAGAGGAGAGTTGAATTATCACATTTGCTCAGTCATCTGCATTCAACCTCTTGAGTGTAGGTTGAGTTCTTTTTTGTTCTCCCAACAGAAGATTAATGAGTCAAGCAAGCAAGCAAAATGAGACAGTCCAAATCCTTCCATGGTCCGTTTTTGACATCAAAGTCCTTCCCACTTCCTGGGACTGGCCCACAGAATTTGGCTTTATGGGGATTGTCGTTCCAAGGAGCTTTGGGGTGGGGAGGTCAGCCCCCAAAGGGGGTCCTATTTTTAGCGCTCCAAGAAGGACCTGGGATGGGTAATGGGAGCCTCCCTTTGGTTGTTTTTTGAGTGTCTATTTTTTCACCTTAGTCTTTTTTTGATTATCCACGTGTTGCAAAACGAAAATGTGAAAAACACACCCCTCAAATTGCTTTGTTTCAGAATGCTTTTGCACCCTTGACTGATGCCAAGACTAGGAGCCATGCTGAGGACGTGGGTCTCGTTCTTTCTTCATTGCAGGCTAGTATATACCGAGGGGGATACAACCGCTTTGCTCCATACTAAATGACAAAACCACACAACCCTTCCCACGTGGGGAGAAAGGAAGCTTTCTGAGGCCTGGGTATTGCAATACATGCAGGAATACATCATTTTAGCAACTCGCAACACGAAAAAGTCAAAAGAGGAAAAAAATTTACATTTTTTTATCTTATACCTCAGATATTTTGTTCTGTGTATTTTAATATTGTGGGTCTTTACTTTCTGAAGGGTATGTAGTTTGGTTTCTGGCTGTAGGAGATTTTTTTTTCCTTTTTTTTTTTTTTGTGGTTGATCCAGAGCGATGTTAGAGGATGAATTAAAAGCTGGTGTAGGGTCATATCCAGAGTGTTCTATCATGTAAATGAAGTGTCTATGCTGACTATTCATCCGCTGGAGATATCTGCTGTTGGGGAAGACTGTTGGAGGCTACTGTGGAGGAGTTGTTTTTTTCTGCATCTGCATTATTTTATTTGATGAAAGGGGACGACGGGTGGGGAATGAATTGGAACTGGGGCTTTGGCTGAAAGAAAAACAGCCCAGTCACAGGTATCTCAGTGGCCCACTGCACCACCGATCATCCGTCGATGATTCTAAGTTACTCATTGTCAGTTCAAGCCAAAGGTGACGTTCTTAAGGGGTGTTCCTCACAGCCCTGGGGGTCTGGGCTGAAGCAAGGAAAGCCAGCCCGCCCAGTAAACCATTCCACCCGGCAGAATGCAGCTTCCGAACCAGTCGCTAGTGACTTCGGCAAACTCCCGCTAGTTAACCCATCCACAAGCATTCTTTTTATATTTCTTCCAGTATAATAAATTATTGATATCATTGCTGACTTTTATATTACGGGAGGGAAAAATAACAAATAACATTAATAAAAAGGTGATAAAAAGCACTGTTTCTATTTTTTCTTTTTTTCCAAAAAAAAGAAAGTAATAAAAACTTAAATTCTTTGTACCAGTTAAAAAAAAAAATGTATAAACTTTACATCTGTGCAGTGGAGTTGTTAAGTTCTAGAAACAGTCTCTGAAGCCTTCGTTTTAGCCTCATAGAGCAAATTGTTAGAGACAGACGTATCATTTTTATGGAATTCACACGATCCTCATATTCAGATTTATAGACGCATTTTACAAGTATTGCAGTTGTTGAGTAGAGATAATCATGGTATTTTCTTCAGTGTGGTACTTGGGACACCAGACGGTGTGGTGTGAGCAATTTGCAATTTTTCAGTCCGTGAGAGCCCGCCCTCTGCTCTTCCCCGGGCCCGAGGATTTCTCCCAAACCAGTCTCTTTAGTTTTATCTCCGAGGCCCAGGACACTTGTCAGAAGGAAGCAAAAAAGCAGGCCCACCCTCTTCACCCACGAAGGACACAGCCCCCCACCTGCCCCCCATTAGAAAAGCAGGGCCAGCACGACACAGCTGAAAAATTGCATTTTGTTAATGCTTCTTCTGTTGGGATTTTTTCCATGTTGTCCTGTTTACAAAGTTCTCCTAAGTTGGGGTATCTGTCACGGGTCTTCCTGTTTTTGTATCTAAAGAAATAAAAAAACAAACAAACCCACAGCAGCAGGCCGTCCCTGAGTAGTTTGCTGCCCTAGTGAAATCTCCGTGTCTCCGGCGCAGAGGCCCAACCACCCCGCGCCAGGGTCACCTTCCTACCCACCGCCGTGAACCTGCCAATCCGCTGTAACAACTCTGCTTTCAAACAAAACCAAACAAAACTTTAAAAAAAAAAGTGTTTGTGATCCAGCTTTCTCTTTGTCATCTTTTGTGCATGCGGTAAGGTCGGTTGGATATTAAACCATCAATAAAGTTTCACCCGATTGGAAAACAAAGTTTCTGTAGCTTCGCTATGGAAGACAGATTATTGTCATCTTGGAAAGAGAGAAGGGGGGGAGGAGAGGAGGAGCCGCCAGGAGTTCTTGTCACCTGGTTTCCTTGGGTGGGGGCAGGGTGCAGGGGCAAGGGGGTCATCCCCCCCACCCCACCCCACCCCACCCCGCCCACCTGTTCAACCAGGTCGTGAGAGTAGGTGCCTGGCTATTCCAAGGCCAGGGCATCCTACCCAGGAGGGGAGAGACATATAGATGGGACAGGGGTCTGGGGAGAATCCACTTCCCCCACCAGCCTCTGATTTCAGACTCTAGACTTTGCATTGTATTTGGACTCACAAACATAGAATTCTTACTGTGTTGGTTAAAGTAAACTTAATTTGCAGTTTTGATTTTCATCGACGAGGTGTACTTTCCCCCATGACTGTATGTAGTTTTAATAAAAATCATTTAGAGCAAGTGGGTGCCAACGCCTAGTGCAGAATCTTTTGTCTCGGCATTTCTCCAAGATGCCAATAAGTCATTTTAAAATGTATGTCAGAGATGTAAACAGACATTTTGGATTTTTTTAAAAACAGTATTTATTTGGAATGTTTTCATTTATCTAAATAACTATTGCTATTATGAATTATGGAAAAAAGATTAATATCATGTGTGGTATATAGTGACTTCTTAACACACACACATCACGCAATCTGCAAACCCAGAAAATGTGTATATCTGTCTTTAGAAATTAGTGTTTATATCACTTACAGTGGTTTGTGAATAAAGAAAACTGGTTTGTAATATCAAAAAAATAAAAGCTTAGTCTGAAAAGGTACCTGCCAGCTGGTGTTTGGAGTCTCCTTGCTTCTGTGTTCTGTCCGTAGAGAGCGGGTCTTTCCTCCCCACACAAGTGTCTGGGCTGCCACCCAGAGGGGCGTGGGCTGGGGTGGAGCCGGGGGCCTCCCAGGGTCCCAGCGATGTGACACAGACATTTATCTTTCCAAAGAAGTCAGTGGAACCAACCACAGTGTTTCTGAAAGACACAGCTCAGCCTAGCTCTTCTCCACTGTGGACATGTCAGTCTTTGGTTTAAAACAAAGCAAGGCCCCAAAACTGTGCATTTCATCTACAACGTATGCTCCAGTTACTAATACAACTTTGGTGATGGTGGGGGGACTTGGATGAAGAAGATGGAGCAATAGCAAGTGCGAGACTTTCCATGTTTACCAGAGTAAGCCAAGATCCTCTTCAAGCTCTTGTCATCCTCATTTCATTTAATTATTTAGTACTCCCATCAGGCTTGAATTATCTACCCCATTTAATTATCTTGATGGTATCTTAATCCGACCTCATTTAATTATCTCGATGCTCCTATCAAGAGGGTAACACACATAAAAGCTAAAAAAATAGGGGGATGGGCAAGCAGATACTCTGAGTTTGCATCCGATTCTGTCCTTTATTGGCTGATCCACCGTAATTCATGATGATAGTCCGCCAACCTCTTCATGTTGATAGAAGGACTAAATAATGCACTTGACGTGATGGGCATGGAGCAATACTTCACATATTACAAGCTCTTCTAACTTACAGGTAAGGAGACTGAGGCGCACGGTGGATTTATCTCAGGTCACACATCTGGCAAGTGGTTCCAGAACAGGTACCCCTAACTGAAGGAAACAGTCTCCTCTGTTCAATGAGAACTTTCAGCTTTCAGCTTTAGAAATCAGAAGTCAGACCTGAGGCTGTTAGATCAGACAGTTCTCCTTAAAGGCATCAGTTATATCACTTCAAGGGTATTTAATGGTCCCATCTCTGCAAACATTTTATGCAGAAAAATGTGCAGATTATGATCAAATTTTATTGCCCTGTATACTGATCCTTAAAAATAGACTGTAAATGAAGACAATACTGACTGAAAGGTTATATGATTTGTCTAAAGTAATGTCTGGCAACTGTTGGAAGCAATTCCATGGGGAGATCTATCTGACCCTAAAGTGTAGGCCCTCTTCCAGAATGGTGGTGGTGGTAGTGGTGGCAGTGATGATGATAATGGTCATGATATTGTTGATGGTGGTGGTGGTGATGGTGGTGGTGATGGTGATGATGATGATGGTGATGATGATGATGGTGGTGATGATGATGGTGGTAATGATGATGGTGGTGATGGTGGTGATGGTGGTGGTGATGGTGATGGTGGTGGTGATGGTGATGTTGATGATGGTGGTGATGATGGTGGTGATGATGGTGATGGTGGTGGTGGTGATGATGGTGGTGGTGATGGTGATGGTGGTGGTGGTGATGATGGTGGTGGTGATGGTGATGATGATGGTGATGGTGGTGATGGTGGTGGTGATGGTGGTGATGGTGGTGATGATGGTGATGATGGTGATGGTGGTAGTGACGACGATGATGGTGATGGTGGTGATGATGGTGGTGATGGTGATGATGATGGTGGTGGTAGTGGTGATGGTGGTGATGATGATGGTGGTAAGTGAAGTTAAACCTGGGTTTCTGATATTCTCCTTAAAAACACATAAGACAAGTGAGAAGGGAAAGTGTTTCTTAAAAGTCTGGACTAAGAATGCTAATGTTTGTCACCCACTCACCTCCCCCACCAGGAGTGTGGGCAGAGGTGAGCAAATATGCCCAGAGGAAGCCCATATGTAATGCAACGTGCTGTGTATAAACAGAAGCTGTTATTTATTTTCCCCTGGACAATGCCTGGGAGGAAACTAGAGTCTCATCACACCTGTTTTCTTCTTCAAACAATATTTTAATGACATACATTCTCTGTGTTAAAAAAATAAAAATGAACATGGAAGATCCGCATCAATTAGCATAGGCCGCTATCTCAATTTCAGGTTCCCACTCAACACCCTGACAACCCAGATTTTTCCTGAGAAATAACATTTTAATGGCGTTCTGGTGGCAGTCCACTCTCAGTGCGTGTGTGTACACACACACACGCGTGGAGCCTGCACTGCTGTCTCAGAGTTGTCCCGTGTACCTCCAGAGGTATCTCTCAGAAACACCCCAGGAGCTTGCAGAAAGAGCTGATTCCTGGGCCTCTGTTTGCAGCCTTCTCAAGACTGAGACCCTCCATCCGATGGGAGGCGCATCCTTCAGTGTGTGCATGCCCGATTCTCCCGCATCTCAGACCCTACAACTGAGCCAATCTATGCAAGTGTGCCTGTGTGTGCACACGTGACATGCACACAAACACCGACAGGTATTTGTGGATCGATGCACATTCTCAACCGTTTCCATGAGGACCTGTGATTTGTTTTCCCAATAAAGTCGAGAATTAGGACTGAAAACAACATTCTCACCAGGCAAGAGATAAATCAGTCCTGTATGTTGGAAAATGCA
Organism: Solenodon paradoxus; assembly: GCA_004363575.1. Classification (NCBI taxonomy): domain Eukaryota; kingdom Metazoa; phylum Chordata; class Mammalia; order Eulipotyphla; family Solenodontidae; genus Solenodon; species Solenodon paradoxus. The sequence goes on from RJWH01001327.1 coordinate 163,527, forward strand.
GAGGCTGTTTTTTCCAGCAACCCAGGTAAGTAAGTCATTTGTCCACCTCACCAAGGTGACAAGAACCAGAGCTTAGAACCACGTTCTTCCCTGCAGACTGCACCCTAAGGTCTGGCTCTAGCATCTGTCTTCCCAGCTCTAAATGTCTAGATGCTGGATCTCAGGACCACCCGAGCCTACCCCCGGGGCAGTGCAGATGATAATCCACTTGCCTGCCCTTCCCTGGAATGAGCTTCCCTCCAAAAAGGAGTGCCTGTGACTTTGACATCCAAGCTCTCTCACCAAAACAGACAAATGGTGCCTTGCCTGAAACAGGCAAAGGCAGTGTGAGCAGGAGACTTCCCTGGCTCTGGAGAGAAGTGAAAATAAGGGCTGCAGGTTGAGACTCCCAGAGCAGAGAGCTAAGAAGTAGGGTAATGGTGATGCCTTGGGCAGGTGATGGGCGGGAGGGCGCAGAATGCAAATTGGCAGCTCATCAACATGCAACTGCAGCAAACCTTAAGAGGAGGGTTTGAAAAAGAAATGCTGCCTCCAAGCAGACAGCAGTCACCGCAGACCCGAAAACGAAATCCTCCTGCTCATGCCTGGAAAGCCAAACTTTGCACAGCCGCACCTGGACGTTGTCTAGAACTGAAAGCAAGTCAAAGGCATTGCAAACAGCCCTGCTTTTATCTCCCCCAAACACACGTAGATGGGGAGCGAGAGAGGTTCATTCCTGGAAGGCAAGGTGGCAGAGGCGCCACCCGCTGCTCAGCGGAACCGGGTGTCAGAATAACTCGCCTGCTGCTGCCTTCTTTCATATTTCCCTGAATGATGATGTATTGTTCTTTGTAGCTGTTCCTTTTGTTTCTCTTTCAAAGCCCGTTCTCCCCCTCTAGCCCTAAAGGCTGTGTGTGAGAGGAAGAGCACAGAATTTGTGAGAAAAAGAGGGAGGGAGGGGGAAAAATAAACGCCCCACAAAACTTTCCAATTTCAGTTGCAATCTTCTGACACTGAAATTCAAGATGGTCTATGCCCTGCATGGTGGAAGAAGATACTCTCTTCCTTCCTGTGTATACTTTTTCCATCACATAAAAACAAAACAGGTCTGGTGGAGGCGGATTTCCAGACAATGGCTCATGGCTATTTCCATGAAGCCTTCAAAGACTTAGCAAAATTCCACGTGAGAGGTGTTTTCCTCTAAAAACAATCCAGAGGACCCTCCGTTGGGAGCCTCCCTCTGCCCAGGAAATTCAGTCAACCTCTCTGGGCCTCCGTTTCAAGGGGATGAAATGCCTCCGCTTGTTGGAGCGAGAATGCCATAAGATTGTGGAGCCCAGAGGGGTTTGGTTTGGAAAGGTCACCCACCTTCCACTTGGGGACAGAAACGAAGCCCCGTGTAGAAAAGTGAGGTCTTGGATATTTGAAGAGGAGGAGGCAGCTTCGGAGGAGGTTGAATCTGGAAAGCCAGGGAGAAGGCAGGCTGCAACTCCTCATGTCCAGGGTTTGCAGCTAGTTGTGAGAAAGTGGGGTGCAGGAGCCCACCGGCGTGCTCTGAACATGGACATACGACAATCACCCGTCTTCACTTCGCCGTCATTAACCTCAAGACACTTTGCTTCCAGAAATCTCTGTCGCTTCCAGGTGCAGAGGATTGCAAATAAAACACATTACTCACAATGCCAAATGCAAACTACCAAGAGCGATCTTCTCTGCCTGAGACATGGGCTTCAAGAAGTTAAGCCAGGCTGAGGAGCCCCTAAGAGGAAGCCATGTTTCAGACCAGCCAGAGCTCAGAGGACTAACAGAAACACAAATTCCACAATGCCAACACTTCTCCAAGTTCTCTGCTGCCAACTGGCTGCTCTCCAGGCAGAATACTGAGTCTGCCCGAGGCCACAGGGCGCTGTGCTGGGACTGGAGGGTGGTGGGTCACAGTCAGCAGCCATGACCCCTCAGCTACAGGGGCCAGGCTCACCCTTGGACTCTGCAGTGGCCTCGCTGTTTGCTCGCCCCCACCCCAAGTCGAGCAGACTCCCAAGCTCTGCGGCGTCGGGACCACAAAGGCGCAAACGTGCTGTCTCTCTCCCACATCAGTTCCCGGATGCTGTGCCCCAGTCCAAGGCGTAGGTCTGGACCGGCTTTTATAAAGACAAGTCAACCTCCAGCAGGTGAGACTTGGCAGATTTCACAGAATTCTGCCCCTGAGAAGTCGGAGGTGCAGCGGCCCGGACCCGCACATCCTCTGGTGACTCCACCGAGACCCAGAAGCATCTGCCTCCTAAGACACGACGGGCACTCAGGTCCTGCTGAAGGCCCTCTCTTCCTCCCACCTAGCACTCGGAGAGGGGCGGTGGAGAGACCTCTGGTCTGGGCAGGTTTGCGGGACAGCGGTAGTGGACCCCACTGGCTGGGAGAAAAAGGGGCCGAAGAAAGTCCTTTTATAGAAATGTTGTTGTCACTGAAGCCCCGGAAATGAGGAGGGGAAGGGAGACAGAGAAGAAGGGAGGAGGGGAGGGACCAGGGCCGGGGAACGGTGGAGATGGACAGCTAAATAAAATAAAAACACTTCTTCCTCCTCTCTCTTCCTGCCTCCTGCCTGCTGACCTGTATGCCTGCTGCACCTTTTCTTTACAGAAAAATCTATCACTATGTCCAAAAGTAAAGCGATGAAACCAATGTGAATAATACATTTCGTTCAGTGAGCATAGAAAAGCTACTACCCTGTCAATGAATTAACATAAAAACATATTCAAGAGATGTTTGCTTTCTCTTATTCATCCTCAGGCTTTGATATTTGTTTGAACACTCAGCGCATTTCAGTTTATGCCGTTTGATTCCGTTTACTCTATGAATTTGTCGATTTCAGCTGAGACGTTTCCAGGGCGCAATCGACACTCAGCTGCGGGGGGGCCCCACCTTGGCGCTGCAGCTCCCAACCACGGCCAGCCCGCTTTGACCCCTTTGACCACATGCTCTCTGGGGCTGAAATCCCCGAGGGCCAGCTGGTCCCTGAGGCAAGGCTGCCATCTCCCTGACTTTGTCACAGGGCTGGTCCAGCTGAGTCTGGGGGAAGCCTCGCCATTCTCGGAAAGGCCAGCACCGCCACCTGTCCTCATGGCCCCTCCAGGACACCAGCCATTCCTTTACTTCTGGTGGCCGTGGACACTCGGAGTCTTGAGAAATAGCCTGGCACCTGCTAAAAGCTTGTCTTCAGGGGGCTGCACTGGCCGAGTAGGTTAACTCCGCATCCCCAAGAAGGCAGACTGGACCAGAGGGCAGATCCAGGAGGAGGACTAGGAGTTAGGCACAGCTCCTTCTCCATACCAGCTCACCCCATCCTAAGAGGTAGGTGGGCATCCCAGCTCCTCCTGATGCCCTTCGCTGGTCCACAGCACCCCACTCTGTCCTAGCAGGTGCCGGGGATCGGGAGTGTGGTCAGAGTGAAAGGCTGCCAGCGGGTCTGCCCCAGCAGGGTGCCCCCTCAGGCATTCACTGGATTGCTGTGAAACAAATGAGCCGGTTCACATCTCCGCCACTATTCAGGTACCTCATACTTTCTGAGGCTCAGCAGGCTGGGGCTGGGCTAGAGGGTCCTGCTCCGGAGCCCCACTGGATGAAAGAAGGTGCTGCCAGCTCTCAGATTGAGTTCATCCTCCAGGCTCACCACAGTCATTATCAGAGATAGTTCTTTGCGGAAGAGGGCTGAGGTCTCCATTTTCTTCTGGCTGTTGATCAGTGACAACGCCAAGCTCCCAGAAATCGCCTGCAGCGACTTGCTCTCTGCCTGTAGAGGAAGCGTCCACAGGGATGCTGCCTCCTCCCAGGTGAGCCAGGTGAACGGCTGGAAACTCTGCCCTCCTCTGAGGAGGTCAGGCCCACCCAGGATCATCCCCTGTGGGAGTAACTCTGCCCCCCTGCAATTATTCCAGGGACTGGCCTCCAGTCACAGGGTCCTCAGAGCTCAAGGGAATATTATCCAGATGGTGCTCCCCAGGTGTGGGATCTTGAGGACCACGTCAGCGCCCTGGCCCACCACAGTTTGTAAATCTGCTTGCTTACAGTACCACGAGAAAGCATCAGCAAAGCATCAGCATCGTTGGGATAAGAACCACTTCTCCTCTTCTACTGACCCTCCAAGGTAGCTGAAGATCAACAGTCAGAGATGTGAGAAGGGACCGCACAACCACCAGAAGGTGCTGGAGCCAGATTCGAAGCTTGGTCTTTTTTTTTTTAACAGCAAAGTCTGAGAAGTGCCCTCCTTCCCTGCATGGAACAGCCACTGCAGAACATTCCAGGACATTCCTCAAGGATTACCTGACCTTTAGAAGCACAATAAATGCAAACACCCTGTATTCTTTATCTATTACCACAGAACACATTACCCCAACATTTAGCAGCTTAAAATAACAAACATTTATTATCTCACCACCTCTCCAGTGAGTGGACCCACTGGTGCTGGAGGGGGCCACCATCATCTCTAGGTTTCCATGGGGAAACCATCCACTGTCCAGCTCTCTCCCACGGCTACTAGCCGGACTCAGTTCCGTGAGGACTATTGGTTGGGGCTCCTGAGTGTCTTTGCTGGCTGTTGCCTGGGGTCCTCCTCCGTTCCCAGCCAGGAAGGCCTGTCTGGGAGAAGCTTACAACATGGCAGCCTGCTTCCATGAAAGGGTGCCCGCAAGACGGAAACCACCATCCTTTAGAACCTAGTCTCAGAGCTGACATCCTACCATTTGGATATACTCTAGACTATTCTTAGAAGAACCTCACTAGGTCCAACAGACACTCAGTAAGAGGGGGTGTCCAGGTGTGACTACCAGAAAACAGCACTCAAGGGGCAGGTGGGTGTATTTAAGGAGCCGCCCACCACAGTTTCCAGCATCTAGCCTGGTCTCATCAACACTCTGAAGATCACCAGGGATTTCCTCTTTTTCATAATGACTAAGCAATTATATTATAAAATCATGCTGGACAGATAGAAATAAAATTAAGTGAATGAACTGAGGAAAATCTTCCATGTCAAAGTGCTAGGTAGGAGAGTCTAAAATATTTTGGCCCTACTTCCACGATCAACCTCAGTTTAGGGTGATAGACTCAGGCAGCAAGAACGAGCTAACCAAGCTCCATACTAGGATTCCCAGCCAACATCCACAGTCCAGTAGGACAGGCCCTGTGTGCCACTTCTCAGTTCTTCTACGTAGCACAGCTGACGGAGACAGCAGGTTAGACATGGCTCATTTAATTTGTTTACAGGGACTCTATGCAAATCAAGAAAGGCCCAGGTTAGTAATTTTACTCATAAGCCACATTTTGTTCTCTTCATCTTGTCTTGTATCAACTCCCTAAAGTTCTTCCAAACTCCTTCTAGAATGTTCCACAGGGAATTTTCCCAGTTCTAAAGAGTCTTTGTTTGCCTTTTATCAGACCTTTCTCTTCTCACTTCCATGAGGCGGGATCCCCATGCCAGACAAGCATGATCACAGCATAAGAAGCAGAGGCTCTGATGGGACCTCAAATCTGCACCACCAGGCCATGCTGTCAGCTGTGATTGTAAGCTGAACCCCGACTCCTGCGGTCTGAGCCGCACCCCTTTTACCATCGCCTACTCCTTATATTCATTGGGAAAATGTCCTGCTGACCAAATACTTTTCCCTGATTTAATTCAACTTTCTGAAAAGTAACTCTTTGACTTTCTGCTGTGCAAATGAAGAGTCCCTTTGTGATCAATACTGCCCACTCAATACACACCCAGCAAAATCTCAGCACATCAAAGATGAAAGAGAGCTTCAGGCTTTTTTTTTTCCCCCTCAACATGTGGTCTGTGGGTTTCTGCATCAGAATCATGGAAAGCCTGTTACAAAAGCTCCCCTCTGTGGCCCTCTACAGACCTGCGGAACTGGGGTAGCTAGTGTGGATTCCAGGTGATTGACCTGCAGCTTAAACTTTAAGGGCAACTGCCTTGGGTCTCGTCAACTCAAGAGGATCTCAAATCTGACTGCACATTAGAATCGTGCGAGAAGCTTTTGCAAAATGTTCATGCCACAGTTTCATCCTCAGGGCTTCTGAATTAATTTATCTAGCTGGCCCAAGGAGCCCCACTCTGAAATATTACTATCTCATCTTCATTTTACATCTGAGGGGAGCAAAGTTGAGGACAGTGAAGCAACCTGCCCAGGCTGTTAGCTAGAAAATCTAGCATCCCAGTCCCGGTTGAAAGCTTTCCAAAGTCCCTACTCTTTCGACTGCCATAGAAATCCAGTGGGATACTAGACGGTATCATTTCCTCTCCAAGCGCACTCGAAGGTTGGGGGAGATGAAAGCCCCGGAGGATGCAGCCTTCTGTGGTCTGTTTTTACCACCTACGCAGATTACCTGGAGGAAGGACCGCGTGTATGCCAAACTCAGGCAGATCTTTCAGTCACAAATAATTCTCATTCAAACTGGTTCAACAAAGACAACCAACAATGTAAGAAGGAAGGATTTACTGGGCTCCCAATTTATGGGGGGGACCTAATTCCACAAGCGTGCGACACTGTCATAGCTGTCTTCATCTCTGCCTCTGCTTCGCCTTGTGTGTCGCCTTCCTACACATACAAATACAGGTATTTGTTCTTCAATTGGCTGCTCCATTTGTTGAGGTAGCAGCCAACTGGAAGACTCTCTTACTTCAGGTTGGGGAAACAAAATAAAGCTAAACGAATGGCTTCTTTCTCAGAGGGACCACATAACCAACACTGCGCAGAAGCCAGGGAAGGATTCTGATTGGTCCTCCTTGGACCAATCGCTGTGCTGGTAGGGAAAGATGGGGCAGTCTGATTGGGCGGTTTGGAAATACATTCTTACACAAATTCACCTCTTTGTCACATAAGGCAATGCCTCTCAAGAGGGTAGATGTGTGTGATTTTGCCAACAAGGAAACTGCCGCCATATCGATGAAAACTGCAGGTGTAGCCCATGACCTTGAATTCCAGCCCTGGAACTCGTCAGTATTATCAAAATGAAAACTTCATCCCAGGAGCACTGGAATGCTTCATCCCTTCCCCGTATTTTTCTCTTCCACTGCTCAGTGGCCTGTGATAAGTTTGTAAAATTTGGGAAGAAACACCAAGAGTAAAAGACTCCAATGCATAGCTGAACTTTCATTTGCTCAGCATAACCATGACCGTAGCCGTTCAGAGTAAGCATTCTCTCTCTCCATCTGGGGAAGTGCTTAGCTCATTTTTGAAACCTTGAAGAAATGAAGACCAGGATGCTGCCCATTCCGAAATCGCTCTTTTTGAGTCTGGCTGCCTGCTGAGCTAATGACCCACTGACTGGGTTTTAGGCTTTTGAAAGCTGAGTTCTAACATCAAACTTTCATCCCGGAGACAGCAGCCTGTCTCTAATGAATTTTTTATTTGTTTACTCATTGCTTCTCTGGGATCTAAAAGTAACGCTCATCTTTTTAATATTAAAAATAGAACTTGAAATCAGGGCCTAATCCAGTGCCAAACTGTTTCAATGCACGACATCCGAGACCGCTTCCTTCCAGAGAAACCACCCTGAAATAAAGACGGTGGTGGCATAGAGAAGGCGGGAAGCACCCTGTGAAGTTCTTCTGCTTTTTAAAAATCTGCTTGTAAGCGCAGAGGTAAATTATTCATGTCAGACTGTGTGCGGAATATCATGGAAGTTCCAGGAACACATCCAACCAGGAGCTGTACCTCATCCCTCAGGAGGGGCAACTCTCCAAGTCTTCACCCCCTGTCTGCCCTAGAAGCCCAGTCTGCAAACTGTTGGGGCTGAGAAAGTGGCCTGGGGAGAAATGCCGCTGGAGGCAGCCTTCCCCATGGGGGCCACCCGGTCCAGGGGTGTATTCCACTCCGGATGCTGTCCGCACATGCGCTGGGAAAAACAAAGCACAGCAAATAGGATGTGATGGGACACAGGAAGACCCGTCCAGACCCAGGGTTGAGTATAGGGGCAGAAAGCAGATCACTGATGACCTGGGGTCAGGAACGGGGTGACAGAGAGATGGGGGTCAGAAGGCATGGGTAGCTTCACTGTCTTGATTTGGGTGATGGTTTGGGAGGTACCTACAATGTCAGAACTCACCAGGTTGCTGCTTCCATGGCACACTTTTGGTCCATTAGACAGCAGTGAATCTGTACACACACACACCCACATGGGATTGGGGTCAGAGTGGCTGGTCACTGAATCCCAAGTCTGCATTTACTTGTCCTCTAACAATGCACATATAACTTTATCTCTCAACCTCAATTTCGTCATCAAAAATGGGATATTGACTACTTTCAGTAGTAGCAAAAATCAGTGAGATCGCGGTAAATCCTGGTGTTCATACAGAGAAGCATACGCTGTATTATGGAAACTACTGGCTAATCTCTCTCCCTCCCTTTCTCCCTTCCTCTTCCTCTCCCACATCCATACGACTTAACTATATCTCCCCCTACTTCTGCAGTGGGTGCTTTTTATTATTACAACACTCCAGTCCCGGAAAAATGGAAGGAACTGGCAAGAACACAAAAATCACGCCTATCAGCATATAGATACTAACACTGCCGTCCAGGAGGTTGGCTGGGAACGCGTCCATACAACCACTTGCATCTCTGATTCGTTTCATCTTTTCAGATTTCTACAGTGAGACGCTAAGCACACACTCCTATTCCAAGGCAGAGAAGTGTCTCCTGGCATGGTCTGGGCTTCCTGGAGTGCCCACAGGCACGCCTGCTACAAGGGTGAGTCCTCACCTTCGTTCAGCACAAATATCCTGCTCTCTAAAAATTTCACAGTGGTTCACTAAGTATGGCATCTTGGAGTAAGATTGTGTGCTCCGTTTGAAGTGCAAATTTATGAATAAATAATAACATGTTCCTTTGGCATTGATCTCATGGAAGATCTGCTAGAACAACAAATGCACGTTTACCTGGAATAAAGCCAGGGTGCAAACAGGATTCGGGCCAATATTTTGGAGTCGGAGATGTCAGATATTAAATCCTGGCTCCCCAGTCGCTCCCTGGGTGGCCTTGGGGAAGTCATGCAACATTCACAAACCTACGTTTCATCATGTGACAAAATGGGGGAAATAGAACTTCTCAAGCTGTGGTGGCGAGCAATTCATTCAACAAAAGAACAGTTCAGCCACTGAAGGAGGGAGGGTGAGGTCTGTGTCACACACTTCTGCTGACATGCCCTGTAAGAGAGAAAGCAGTAGCCAGTTCACATCCACCAAATCCTTTCCAAACAGGTGCTGTTGGTAGAACTGGAAACTACCTACGGGTCCACTGTCAGATGAGTGGACAAAAATGTGATATGTGTGCACATGTGTGCACACACACTCACACACACACGCACACACACTCACAATGGAATACTATGCAGCCCTAAAAAATGAAATCTTGTCTTTTGGGACAACATGGATAGAACTAGAGGGGCAATGCTAAGTGAGATCAGTCACTAAGAGAAAGACAATTACTCGATGATCTCACTCATGTGTGGACAATAAAGAAACAAAATAAGGAACAGACTAAACAAAAACCAACTCTTGGACATTACAATAGAACCGAGGTGACCAGTTGGGAAGGGGCTGGGGCATGGGGGCAAATGGTGGTGGGTTCAATGGACCATGGTGAAGAACGCATGATAATCTGGCGGCGGACATATTGTGTTATCACATATTTGACAACCGGTGAGCCTGAACCTAGGAACTTATGTTATTTTGCAAATCAGTGTTACCTCGGTAAATATTTTTAAAAAGAGTAAAATAAAAATCGGCTGTTGGTGTGCTCTTCCCATTGAACACACTTCTCCAGATGCCCAGGTGGCACCATGGCCAACCTGAAAGTGACTGTCCCCACGAGGCCCTACTGGGCACCTACGCATGTTGTGATAGAAGCGGGATCAGGGGACCCCGGGGTGATCACCCAGGATAGTTGGTCAAGATGTTCCAGAGAGCAAAACAGGTTTGCTTAGTCAAGTGTAAGTTTCTGTGGAAGAGTCTACACTTAGAGCCTGGTATTTATTTGTTTACAAATAAACATGAGTCCTACTCCCCAGCCAGTCACAGCCCTCTACTGTCTCATGACCCTGTGAAGCCAGAGTGGCCAGGATAATGCAAAAGAAGACTTCAGGTCATTATTTTGCTGGCCTGAAAATGTCCTGCTAGGACCCTCTCACCTGTTTCCAGTAAGCACCTCTGGCGTTCATGGTGCCTGGCAGGTGATAACTGCATTTGTGATCTTATCTGGGATCAAGGCACTTGTCTGAAGTCTTCCCGATCAAGTGACAAACCCCAGCCCCCCACTGCTGTCCTGAGATGACCCCCAGGGACAGGGGCTGTGTCCTCACATGATTAAAGGTAATGGAATAATAACACCGCCTGCCTGCACCGGCTGTGGAGAGAATTAAACGGGACTGCTTCACAGGCACCCGAGGAATAACAAAACCCACTGCTGGTCTTGCCATGCCAATTAGTTTTGTTCCACGTGCTTTTATATCGCCCAGTAAAGTCGGCCACATGTTTGCCTTCAGAGGGACAAGGG